>SGPL01000669.1:0-16029 GCA_004802705.1 Bondarzewia mesenterica
CAATAGCATTTTGATTCCATTTTATTTTATTTTATTTGTTTGAAACTGCTGGATGAGGGACTGTCGGAACTGCGACAGCTGTGATCACAGTTGTCGGGCACTCGGACAGTTGAGGGAATTTTTTTTTCTAAATATGGATTACAACAGCTGACAGTACGTACAGTGCCGTCAGAAAAGTTGTAGTTTTGCTGATGGAGCGCCTCGACGGAATGGCTCGGGACATTCAAGAACTCACTTCACGAGTAAATCGAGTGGCCAGAATGGGCGCAATCGTTAGTAGAATTCTGGTCTTTTTCTCATCCCGTCCCATCTCAGCAAATTTTGTCCAGGCCTACAATTTGCAGGGAGGCAATGGTATGGTAAGAGCATACGAGATAGTTCTTTTCCGTGATGGCAGCGATCCCACCGATGTACCGGTAAGTTGGACATGCCACTGACCATTTTTTTCAAAGATCGATCTTACCATTGGATTGAATAGCATAACCTACTGCCACTCACCAATGCAGCTGCGGTGAGTGAACTTGACGCGGCACAGGTAAGGCAGTATTACCGAGGATATTACGGTGCTGGACATCTCCCACCCGTGGAACAACGCAAGAGTGCCATCCTTCGTGCGATTGGATGCCAGTGATGTCTGGCGGTGATGTATACATATATGAGATTCTATTGCTGAAGTCTGCATCCTGGACACCAAAGATTCTGTTGAGTGCACGTGCAGTCAGGATGGAGATGTGGTATTTGCCAAGGACCATCATCTTATAATCATCTTATATGACTGAAGTAATGATCAGACTTTGCGGCCACACACTCAAGAAAACTCATGCAGTTGCCACATACTCGAATTTGGTGCAGAGAGTTTTGATAGTGGTGGATGGTCTGGCTTGTTAGAAGTTGTAACGAGACCTAATCATGTTTACACAGTGACTCTTTAAGTTAAGTATAAGGCAAATGAGCTGCCGACCAATGCGGAAGCCGTGCCGCAAGCTACATGCAAAACCCACATCTCCTTGAGACTCTGTGTGCCATGAATACAGGCCCATGAGCTGAAACATGAGAGTTAGAGAATTGCAATTCTCGCAGCTCGTGTTGATCATTTGAATGCACAAAACGATCCGCCGTAGGGCGAGACGGTGGATAAATGCATGGGCACTGTTAATAGGTATATTGCAGGGTCGGAAGCTTGGAGACATGACACGAGATCTCACCGTACAGCGTTCATCTTGTGTGAATAGCATTCCTGTAGCACATACATCCGGCATATTTGTCATTTAATTTGAGCTATATTCATTATCTCTGAGAACCTCCGATCATGGAACATACCAACAACACGTCCAAAGATTGGCATAGGTCTGACTGTGCTGGGAGCCTGGGGGGGCCTGGCGAGCCCTTACAATCTTACAATGACGGCTTCGCCAAGTTTGCTATGGATGCTGAGATCGGGTGTCTGTACGTAGCCTTTGATGTGTGTAACAGCGGCGCCGTGCCGTGAAGATTCCAACAAGCATGGGATTGATTCATCAGATCAGATATCGCGGTACGGAACTGTCACAGCACGAAAATCGAATCATCTTAGCAAACCGAGTGAAGGGACGAATGAATAGATCTCGCCAGGTAGCCTCAACTTCACTCTATGTCAGTGAGAGAACGCATCCGTCAGAGCAGAGAGCAAGGCGCGTTTGACCACAATGCCAGCAATTGCATTTTCCACCTCGCGCCTGCCGAAGCAAATAAAGGATTGGTTGGTATTAACGATCAGTCGACGAGGTCAAAAAGGAAAGGTTCTTGAACTTTGTGAACCAGTCGGGGAGACTACGCGCTGCGCTGCTCTCCAGCTCCCTCTTCGGCCTGCCAATCCGTCACACATCAGTCTCTGGTGCATGCAGAAATTACGCTCGCGTACTCACGGTGTACTACTGTGCCCGGATCGGATGATGTCCCCAAGGTTGAAACCATTTGCATTCGAGCCGTGGTTGCACTCGAAACAAATGTTGGCTAGGTCGCGTGACTGCAGGTGATCGGGTACTTCACCCTTTGTTCTGAGGACGGTTGACATACATGAAACAGCTGGATACACAGCCGAGTATATTTGCACGTACACAGCAGCCTTGTCAGCCAGCACTTCTCGAGGTGAGAAGATGTGGGAAGAACGATTGAACGGATTGCACAGAATTCCTGTACCATTGAATAAGATGTTATGGTTCCGTAAGCCATCCAAAGTACCCTCAGGAGAACGTTTTAAGACTATTATTCAGTGCAGTGGAAGATTGTAAGGCGCGTGCGTGTATGAATGAGGAGGAACATGAGTACGGACAACGCATCAACGACACTTGCGGGTTTGATGACAGAATGTACGCCTGTCCGATCGACCTTGCGGATGTTAAAAAGTAGTACTAATTCTGGACGAGTCCCATTGAAAATATCGGGAATGACCCTGAGAACGCGAACAGTAATTGAAGGGCACGTCAGAAACAGAGCGATGCGGTCAAAGATAAAACTCACCCGACTGGCAGAGGCGCCGCTGAGGCGAAGAAAGCTTGCAAAAGTGCAAGAGCAGGAAAAGTAAGGACAGCAAGGAGAACAAACAATATAGAAAATCAATTAATGACAAGCAACTCGAGTACGACGTGGAGGATATTGGTCATGACAAACTTGTTTACAGAATGCAAATGCTGCTGTGAAATTTCCGGGACAGTCAGCGCCGACATTAAAGAAAGAAAATGTGAAGATATTGAAGTGAGTGAGCGAGGCAGGCTGAGAAGTTCTGAGGGAAGATGACCAGATTTTATACCCTTCATGGGTGTCAGAAATTGATTTGCACGAGATGGCTCAATGGCAACCTTGAACACTGTCGCTAGTTAAATTGCAGACTAGAGGTACAAGTGAAGGGTGTGCCGTCGGATCCCTGAAACTTTGATCTGAATTCTGGATCAGGCCTCATTGCAATTCACGAAAAGAAGTCACACTTCACCCGTGCACTTTGAACGGCAGCTCATGGCTGCGCTAGGCATATCAAAGGGAACACTCACAGTCTCACTAGAAATACGTGCACCCGAGCACTGACGTGAGCAATGACTATCTTCCACATCGCCAGGATCCTCGATAATCCTCCAGACGACTCGTAAGTGGAGGTGACTGCTATAACCCAGGGCAAGATCTCAGCGCCTTGTTCCGTTTTTGCACACTGCGATATGTCCACTGTTTCAGAATATATAAGTGAGCAACGATATCTGGTATTGGAACTGAAAGGGGGGACACATGTATTTGCGGTAGCAAGGATGCACGCAGGCAGACGCAGGCGCTCAGTCGCGACTCGGAGCACGTTGATTGCTGTTGACTAGGGGAGCTCAAAGTTGGCGCTTACGCTGTAAGCGACCGCCGCATACGAGTCCCGCTTATGAGCTCGGATGCGCCCGTGTGATCTTATGTAATGTCACGCCCGGACGAGCGAGCATTAAGCAAGTTGAAGCCATTCTCCTCCTTGCTACTGAGCGCGCTCAATGCGCGCTGTTACCACACCCCTTTATAATGCCTCGGAAAAGCCTTCATGAGAAATGGAAGCATGACTACATCCACTTCATGGCCATCCGTGACATGTTTGCTCTGCCCGACACCCTCGAAGCTTTGGCAGCTCCGTTTGACCTTGATGCCCGTTCTCTTCAGCAAATCCGTAATACCCGCTATCTAAATGGCCGCACTGCTGTTCTGAAGATGGGGAGCTTGAAGCTTGCATGGGAGTACCGCAAGAATCATGCTGATCATGGTCGTTTCGTCGAGATGTTGCGGGTTTCCCCGCACGTCTTTGATATTCTCGACTCGGACGCGACACGACACGGCGAGGAGTTGCGGAGTGCCGTGTGATGTTGTGACGGTGTTATGTCACGCGTCCATCACAGCTCCACTGGCTCATAAGCGGGACTCGTATGCGGCGGTCGCTTACAGCGTAAGCGCCAACTTTGAGCTCCCCTATTATTGACCAGCGCGGAGCACCAAATTTTGAGTTGATTCATGTCCTTTCATGTCACAGGCGACTTGTGCACCATGGTCTATCATGGTACAAGTACTCTTGTAAAAGTCACTCGTCTTTGAACAGCTATGCATTGACAGGTTGTCAGTGTCATCATATGGGGTGCAAAGACGTGGACTTCTAGTTTGGTAGTCATATATATGACATGGACACAACAATCTCGACTTCACAGTTACTAAGGTCCTTCTCCCCGGCATGATGTTCCCTAGTCGATGGCAGACCCCACCTTCCTCTCAAACTCCACAATCGCGTCTTTCTCAGCATTCGCCATCGCCTCCTCTCGAATTCTGCGGAACGCCTCCGACGTACGGTACCCCTTCCAAGCCGTATCGTCTAACACCCTCCACCACTCCTCTGCATACGGGTGACCAGGTGCTCCTGCATACCCCCAAGGTTTCGCCGTGTACGGTTGGACCCATCGATTCAGAACTGATGCCATTTCCGGTTGCACTGGCCCCGTAAAATGCACAATACGCGGATTTGTCATCTCCTGGAGGTTGACCTTGTCGCGATCTTCCGAGGCCATCTCAGCGTAAGTGCCTAGACCTTGGCCATTCCACGCCAACGAAATTTCCAAGACATCGTCGCGAAAGTGGACGTTTAGGATGTCCTGGTCTCGAAACGGACTGTCGCGCATGCTTCGGGCCAGCGCCTCGAGCTCGGACGCCCGCGCGCGGATCCGGGTCAAGTCCATCAGCAGTACGCCCGCGTTAAAGTAGCAACACCTCAGCTCATCGTGGCCCATCGGCAACCCCACATCCCTTGTTGCACCAAGACTATGGTTGTCAAGGTCGGTATTCCATAGCGCCCTAACGTCTCCGCGCACTAATGTGTCCGCGTCAACATACAGGACTCGTTCGACGGGCAGGGTTCGCATCAGGTCGACTTTGGCCCAGACTATGCCCATTTCTTGAACGAGGCTGTTCTTCGGAAGGTCAATGAACAGAAGTGTGAAATCATTGCGATGGGGAATGGAATGCTGAAGCTTCTCCTTGTCGTCCTCTGTGAGTCCACAATCGACGACGTACACAGTAACCCTCCCAGGCGTGTGCAGTATTAAACTGCGAATCGATACTGCAGCCGGCATGGCGTAGGCTTGGTCCACAGCATACGCTACGTAGACGCCATAACCGAGCGCACCCCTCAACCGATCCGCACGGTCTGCCTTATCCTTCACCAGAAATCCAATCCGCATGTCTGATGTCTTTTTCAAGATGACTTGGTACTGTGTTGGACTCGAAAGTAGAGTGTAGTCGCCCTTATGCAGCGCCAGAAATGCGTCAATACCACGCTTCGGGTGATGCATACTCTCCTTGGGCTGGCTGTCCCAGTCGTAATCATCGAAAATGACAATCGCACCTCTCCTCGCCAATCGCCACGCGAGCTCGCCGTCAAGAGCCGTATCGTCTGCCTCGTGCGACCCGTCGATGTAGATCCAGTCGAACCCAGGTTCCTCTGAGACCATCTCTTCCTCGAGCAGCTGCATCAGTGCCGGGAAGCTGAACTCGTCCAGAATTCGGTGCGGCTTGCCCGTCAATGCGAGGTTGTGGGTGATCTTACGGTAGCGCTCCTTCCCCGCGTCGGTACGCTGGAGATCGAAGTGATCAATGCACACAATCGAGCCGGATTGCTTGCAGAGCTCAGTGAGAAGGAAGACCGCTGAGCGGCCTTCCCATGAGCCGATTTCGAGGACGCGGGGCGCGGCGGACGTGACGAGGGGGAAGAGCAACTTCCAGTCGTCAATATTGAATGAGAACCAGTCTTGCGTGGGGGTGAATAGGTAATCCGTGTGAGTCTTCAGCTTCTGCGAAGGCTGGTACTATGTCGATGGTGACGGCTTCTCCCTTTGTCAAATGTGAAGACTCACCGTCATTATGAAAGATACAGTGCGAATGTTTCAAACTGATGGATGGATATGAAGTGTTCAAGATGATGTCTTGCCGGGCAACGGATGGTCATAAGTAAGTGAAGAGACCGACTGGTTTTCAATTCCTTTTGTGACCTCGCGAAGCCTGGACGTGACGTATCTTGTGTCCCCGTGCGTCACCGCAGTATCCTATATGGCAGCTTGCCTGATACTTAGTCTGCACATAGTCAGGCGCAGCATCCCCCATATTCGTAGACTTGAAAAGTATTCGCCATCTTACTAGCAGCGCAGCAGGAGCGCGTCTACTGACTGAATCGAGGAAGCCCTTCGAGGTCCCCAGCGCAGTTGTCAGAAGGATTTTTCTTTATCAAGCTTTCGGCTTGAGATCTGCTGATATGCGACTTTTTCCTTTTGTAGGTATCTACATTCCGTTGTTGACCATGGATGCGGCCTTTTCTCTTCTCTTCTTTAGCGCAGCATCTGGAGACTTTTTCTGCGCAGTGACAGATGATGAAATCCAACTCGTGGTATTGCCCTGGTATACAAGTACTGTCGGCATGTGACATGGTCGGTGGGTCTTCTCTTGCATAGTGCGTCGATTTCGACGCCTGTATTATCAATGGGGAACATTCCAGAGTTTCGTTTACCCATTATGATCTATTGTGTATGTGGTAATCTCACTGAAGATGAGCGTGCGGACTGGAGCGGCATTCAGTCCATTCGCGCTCCGGACATGGTCGCCCTAAAATTAGTCTTCAACGCAGTCAAGCCAAGCCTTTTTATCACTTATTTTTACTTCGTTCCGTTCACCTCCAGTGTGTAATCTAAAGGCAGTCACCTATATAAAAGCACCTTTCATTACAGGTTGAACATCAGCGCCTGCAATGTCTTCCGTTCGCTCTCTTGTCGTTGTAGCGGGGGGGAATGGCTTCATCGTTCGTAATTGCATCCCCTAATTTACGACAAATTTTAAATGACGTCCACTCATAGGGATCCCATGTCGCTCGTCGACTTCACGCCGAGGGCTACTGTGTTCGTATTGTTGATATCAACCCAATTTCTGAATTCACCGAACCCATATGCGACGAGTTGATAATCGGCAATCTTTGCGATCCCGCATTTTGTGATCGAGTCGTACGTGGCGCGCATACCATATTTCATTTTGCAGCTGCAATGGGCGGTATGGGGACAATCCATTCACCCAACGATTTCATCATCTACGCCGAGAATCATACAATGACACAGAACTTGCTGAACTCCTCTCTATCGGAGGGAGTTTCTCGCTTCTTTTATGCTTCATCAGCTTGCGTTTACCCTGAGTCTATGCAGGACGATTCTGCGAAGGACGTCTCTCTCAGAGAAGCGGACGCTTTTGTGGATCCGCCGCCGAGGCCTCAAGGATTGTACGGGCTCGAGAAACTTGTCTCGGAAATCTTAATCCGTCAATACGATACAGCGATTGATGTGCGGATCGCTCGATTCCACAACATATATGGACCTAGGGGCGCATGGCGGAACGGCCGGGAGAAGGTGCCTGCCGCACTGATTCGCAAAACCCTTTCCGCTCGCTTTCTCGGATTCCCCAACCCTTCCATCGAAATCTGGGGCGACGGTACGCAACGGCGAAGCTTCCTATTCATCGATGATTGTGTGGACGCTATCTTGCTGCTCATGGCCGACAAGGACGAGGACCGACGAGCCGCGGCTCAACCCGTCAATATTGGTTCAGACTATGCTGTGACAGTTGACGAGCTTGCGACCATTGCTCTCCAGTGCGTTGGGGTCGCAGGTGCTCAGCTCATACACCAGGGGTCCAGGCCGACCGGCGTTTCTGCTCGGAACTCTAATAACGAGTTGGTCGAGCGACGTTTGCTTTGGCGTCCTCGCGAAGATCTAGCCAATGGGATGCAGCGTACGGCAGAATGGATGGAAGTTGAGATGGAGCACTCACTCGATGGGCTGGATGACGGCCAGCGTGCTTCTCTCCTCCACTCTTTCCAAAGGAGCCAGCTTGTAGATCTTAGGGCAGAGTGGACCGCCTTTGCCATCTTACTGCCGATCACCTCCCGCGGCACTGCGGATCCAGAAGACTGTCTCAAGAATCTTGCCTGCTTTTCTCGCTCTCTTTTCGAGACGACTTGGCGCGATACACACGCGCTTGGCGGAACTCGTTTTCGAGTCCGAGTCTATCTAGCTATTGACAAGGACGACTCGTTTTTACTCGATGGCGCTGCCCAGGAAGACAAAGCTTCTGACATTTTACGTGCGAATGGGTTCCCAGATATTACCACTCTCCTCTGCGATTTTCCACGTGGGTATATTTGTGATCTCTGGAGGACCTGCGTTAAAAGAGCGTGGGCAGACGGATGCGACTACTTTATCCTGATGGGCGATGATGTCGTCTTACAGGACGAAGGCTGGATGCGCCATGCTGTCCAGGAGTTTCGCGCAATATCGGAGAGGGAGTCCGTGCCGTATGGCTTTGGCTGTGTCGCGTTCACAGATACGAGTTTTCCTGGAATGCCTACGTTTCCCATCATTCATCGCACCCACCTTGATATTTTCGAGGGCGAGGTGGTGCCACAAGTATTCATCAATCAAGACGGTGACCCTTATCTCTACCAACTCTACCGTCGGTGGAACTGCTCGACTATGTTTCGGGCCAGAATATGCAACGCCGTCGGGGGAAGCGAGGCTGCAAGATACGAGAAGAAATACACTTCGGGTTGGACGTTCGAGACGTTGGACAACGGCACGGGAGCGCTAGAGCGCTGGCTGCGAACTGCTGCACCAGCCGCCCAGCGGAGAATTACCTTGGATATAATTGTTCCTTCTCATCGCGTTCAGCTAGGTTTCCTGGAACCGATCCTTTCTCTGCAGCCTTCTAATGGTATCAGCGTCATGTTTATCATCATCATTGACAACCCTACTTCGCCATCTCTCAGTGAGCTAAAGCAACGCTTCCATCACCGCCCTGACGTTAGGATCCGTGTCAACAAAAATAATCTTGGTGCTTCAGCGTCGCGCAATAGAGGGATGTTCGAATCGTCTGCTGAGTGGGTGTTTTTCTTGGACGATGATGTTTCGCCCGAGCCCGATATTCTCCTCCGAGCAGAAGAAGTCATTCGCACCCACCCAAATGCTGCAGGCTTCGTCGGGAACGTTCATTTTCCCATTTCCCAAAGCGTGTTCACCACAGCTGTTCATCTCGCTGGTGTGACTTACTTTTGGGACATCGCGACAAAGATCGAGGATGACATTCCTTGGGGCGTTACAGCGAGCCTCATCGCTAGACGCAATGTTCCAGACGATATCCAGTTTGACCTCCGGTTCCCCAAGACGGGAGGTGGTGAGGACATTGACTTCTGTCGGAAAAAGCGTGAATTCGCGCTATCCCATGGTAGCGAAGGCTTTCGAGCTGCTCCTCACGTTATTGCGACTCATCCTTGGTGGAATAATGGTCGAAGGTCCTACTGGAGATTTTATGGATGGTCGAAGGGGGATGCACGTTTGATTGGACTTTATCCGACTTTGACCTACCTTGACCACGCTCCCAGTAGCGCGGAACTGTTCTTGATGAGCGGCATCGTGCTAGGGGCTGGAGTGACGTTTGCTTCCGTCAAAAGCGACACACGCGTTTTCATCGTTGGTTTCAAGATGGCCCTCTCCATCTTCCTTGCAAATGTCGTCCATGACTTTTATCGCCATCTTTGGAGGGACTCGGCGAGAGCAAATGCTATCCAATCATCGATCTCCGGTTGGAGATGGCCCAGCGCGGTTCTTGAGAGTTCATTGATTAGGATGGCTAGTGAGGGTGGGCGAGTGACGGGGCTACTGGAGAATGGCGAGGTGTTGTATTTGGGAAGACGGTTTGACTGGTTTGCCCAAAGGTGGGGGAATGGGCCGATTGATGAAGAGAGGATGAACTCTCGCCAAAGAATGGCATTATTCATAATCGTTTTGGCTCTCATGATCAAGTATTGATGTCCTATGTAGCCTTGTCTATCGAGCCTCAGTATAGCTTCTACTGTGAACGTATCTGATCATAGACTTGGCTGGGTCACAAGTTTCGAAGCGTTAACGTTGAGCTAAGTAACGTGAGAAAGACGCAAAACCGAGGACATACTTAGATTGTACTTAGACCTCTCTCGGGCCTTTGGCATAAGCTTCACGGCTCACACAACCTTGTGCTCATGAGAACAAGCGATCTGAACCGCTTCCGAAACCCGCGGTCTTCTGAGTCGACTTGTGTTGTGATGTCGCGCTGGTAACAACATATGCGTGAAATTCTGTTGGCTGGTGGAAATAGGTCGGTACATTTTCGGGTGAGCCAAGTGCGTGTGTCTTTCAAGGTGTCTTTGGCGCCGTCCTGTTCATCGTATATACTCTCATTTTAGTTCAAAGACTCGAAGACCACTGTCATATGGTCGGTGATCCGGATGCTTATACTTCTGTATAAGGTCTGCAACGAAGGCTATTCCGGATGCACTTATTTCAAGAATACCCTATCAATGCTCTATAATTGTCCCATCTTTCCGTCGTATTCTCGGTGATTGACGGTGCTCGTTTTGTCTCCGTGCTAATCACGGGAGCTGCTCAGGGTTGCTCCCGCATCCGATTTGTTTCCGTTGAACAACCACTTGGCATGTCTGAAGCTCTCGTGCACTGTGCAATACCCTTGATAACAGTGCCAGCGAGGTTTTTTGGGAGAGTTTCGGTCACGCAAGCAGGGCTTCGCGGGCAAATAACCTTTTATTTGTTGTCTGGCGGGAATACTTCGCTTCCTTTCACTTCTTTTTGCGTTGCCTGGGTCTTGGACGGACAACATAAAATGCAAGAGGAAGGAGGGCAAACCACAAACCTGCTTATTCCCGTCAGTCCTTGGCTGAAGGCGTGCCTAGCAGACACACACAATGTTTGGGCGCAAATACCTGGCACTTTTGTCTCTAGCTGGATCTGGTACGCATCATCGTGGAATAAGTGCTGATATCGCGTCTGTTAATTCGTCGAGCAGTGCTCTCACAGGGCTCCAGCAGCTACACTGACCCTCAAAATGGCATTACATTCCAGGGCTTTACGGATCCTGTACACAGTGTGACCTACGGAGCCATTTTTCCTCCTCTGGCCACGTCTGGCTCAAATCCTGACGAATTCATTGCCGAAATCGTCGCACCCATTGAGGCCGAATGGGTCGGTCTGGCTCTCGGAGGTGCTATGCTTCAAGACCTTTTGCTGGTCGCGTGGCCGAACGGAAATTCTATCGTCAGCTCTGCCAGATACGCCACGTATGTACTTGCTACCCTTTCCCGTCTGGAACCTGAGCCTGGGAGACGGGATGATTTTTGAATACAGTATACTGACAAGAGCCCTTTTCTGTTTAATAGAGATTACGTCCTACCAACGTGAGCTGCCATCTGGCCTTTTCCCGGATGTCTGTTTGAACGAGTATTCATCTCTTCATTCAATTTTAGGCAATATGTGGGACCTACTATTACCAACCTTCCTTCGACCTCGGTAAACTCAACCCATTGGAATTGGGTATTTCGGTGTCAAAATTGTACTAGTGCGTACAAAGTCCAAAATATCTGTCCATATCCCATATCCTCAACGCTAATGTACTTTTTCGTATGAAACACGATGAAGGTTGGCAGGGAGGAGGCAGCCTCCCGCTAAGTTCTACAGGTGTCTGGGCGTGGGCGTATTCCTCCGTTGGCGTTGATGATCCTTCTGATCCTCAGAGTACCTTTCAAGAGCACACGGATTGTGAGGTCTTTTACTCACTTACAGCATCTCGTAACATTGCTGAGCTTCTCTTCTTTCCCTCCATCTTGATCTCGGTAATCATACGAATGCGGTTGGTTCTATGGATTTTTCAGTCGGCTTCTTTGGAATCATCCTCTCGTCGGCACACACAACCCAAGATACGTATGATGCGTATCTCGCTGGGGGAACCGGATCGACTTCGACGGGCCCGACTTCAACTATTGCGTCCACGACGACAACAACCGCTACGACTCCTACTGTCTCTGTTTGTGCCCTGCCCATATCGTGTGATCTGGCATCTCTGCTAACCCCATTGTATGGCTCAGGCCACGCCATACGACTACATCATCGTGGGAGCCGGCCCCGGAGGTATCATCGCTGCGGACCGTATTTCCGAGGCTGGAAAGAAGGTCCTTCTTCTCGAGCGTGGTGGACCTTCCACTGCTGAGACTGGGGGGACGTATGATGCTCCATGGGCCGAAGGTGCCAATGTACGTGTTTTTCACAGCCAAGATGTGGTCAGGGATCTTACAGTTATGTTGTAGTTGACCAAGTTCGATGTTCCTGGACTCTTCGAATCCATGTTCACCGACAGTAACCCATGGTACTGGTGCAAAGGTGATGAATTGCCAACTCGAATTCCGGCAACAAGGCTAACTTTGTTTTAGATATCACGGTCTTCGCTGGATGCTTGCTCGGTGGTGGAACATCAGTCAATGGCGCGTCAGTTGAATTCTTAAGCGTCTTGATAGGATCATTTACTGAGTGTTGGGTCCTGTTTGGTGCAGCCTCTACTGGCTTCCTGCAGACTCTGACTTTTCCACGAGCAATGGCTGGCCAAGCGGGTGGCAAGCACATCAAACATATACGGACGCCCTAATGGCTCGCCTCCCGAGCACTGATGCCCCGTCGATGGATGGAGAACGCTATCTGGAACAGTCGTTCACTGTTGCTCAACAACTGCTGAACCCACAGGGATATCGGCAGCTCACCATTAACAGCTCTCCCAACTCTAAGGATCATGTCTATGGCTACAGCGCATACGACGTACGTTGCCTTTCCCTGTGCTCAAGATTTCTGATTCGACTGACAACCTTCAGTTCATTGACGGAAAACGCGGAGGGCCCGTCGCGACCTACTTCCAGACGGCGTCGGCGCGATCCAATTTTGTGTACAAGCAATACGTGATGGTCTCCAACGTCGTGCGCAACGGCTCGCAGATTACTGGCGTGCAGACGAACGACACGTCGCTTGGGCCGAACGGGTTCATCCCCCTCACCACTAACGGACGCGTCATCCTCTCCGCAGGCTCGTTCGGCACGCCGCGCATCCTCTTCCAAAGTGGCATTGGGCCGAGCGACATGCTCGCAGTCGTGCAGGCCAACAGTGCCGCCGCGGCGAATCTGCCGCCGAGCAGCCAATTTATCGACTTGCCGGTTGGGATGAACGTGTCGGATAATCCGTCGATCAACGTGCTTACCATTTCCTTCCACCGCATCCCTACTGGTCTTTTTTTAAAAAAGAAGGAACTGATCGGATGTTTTTTCATCATCATCAGCTGGTGTTCACCCATCCGTCGATTGACGCATACGATAACTGGGCGGACGTGTGGAGCAGCCCTCGGGCGGCTGACGCNGCGCAGTACCTGCAGAGCCGCACGGGCGTGTTCGCGCAGGCGTCGCCGCGGATGAACTTCTGGCGCGCGTACGGGGGATCGGACGGCATCACTCGCTGGGTGAGTATTCGCCCGGTGGATTCGCTCGCGCGTTCCGGTGGTGGTTTGGTTTTCTGACGGTGCATGCAGATGCAAGGGACCGTGCGCCCCGGTGCGGCCTCGGTCAACACGACGCTCGCGTACAACGCGAGCCAGATCTTCACGATCACGTTGTACCTGTACGTCCCCTCCCCGTCCTGCACGATCCCCAACGTTGACGTGGCNTCGCCATCCTGCAGCTCAGAGGGCATTACCTCGCGCGGACGCATCGGCATCGACGCCGCCCTGCGCGCATCCCCCATCGTGCAGCCATGGCTCGTGGATCCGATCGACAAAACGACGCTGATTCAGGCGCTCAACGACATCGCGTCCAACATCGGCAGCGGTGCGTGCGTTCGACCCTTCTCTCTCTCTCTCTCTCTCTCTCCCGCCCCGCTCCTCCGCATCCTCCTCATTCTCATTCTCGCGGCAGTGCCTGATCTGACCATGATCACACCGGACCACCAAATGACGATCGAGGAATACGGTGCGTCGCCTTCGAATTCCTCCTCACTCCTCTCCTCTCCTCTCTCATCTCTCACGCTGCGCCCGGCAGTGGACGCCTACGACCCCGCGACGATGAACTCCAACCACTGGGTCGGCTCCGCGAAAATGGGCGCCGTCGTCGACGCGGACGCGCGGGTGCTCGGCACGGATAACCTCTTCGTCGCGGACGCGTCCATCGTCCCCGCGCTCCCGATTGGAAACCCGCACGGCCAGCTCATGTCGGCCGTGGAGCACGTCGCGGCGGCTGTCTTGGCCCTCGCTGGCGGGCCGTGAGGTTTTTTTCCCTGGTTTCGGTTTCGGTTTCGTTTGAGCGGGAAGGGTTTTTTTTTTGCGGACGACGCCGGAGTCCGAGGGGATGATCGTGTTGACAGTTGGGCATCCCCGGTGTGTGTGTGAGTGGTGGGAGCGCACACGGCGCATCGACGGGAAGCGGAAGTGGTCCTGAGGTCTGAGGTTCTCAGCTCTAATCACAGTCTACAGTCTATTCCTACTCTCGTCCTCATTCACGCGTGTGTATGTGTATTTATTTTTATGGGACGCGTGAGACGTTCATTTCATTTCATGTACATAACCCGTGCGAAGCCAGCCGCATCGAGGGTCCTAGTCAACTCGAACGTCTGAAATTTGAGCGCTTGAACGTTTTGCACACTCGCGCGCGAAGAGCCTTCCCCGACCCCCGTCGAAACCATCCACCCTCCACCATCCAACGCCGACGCCCCGCGTGTTTCGAGCCCCCACCGACCGAACCGAACCGGACTCGGCGCGTCGTCCTCCACCCACCCACCCTCAGAGCCACCGCGCGCCGAACCAGCCCACGTCCCAGAAAAGACGACCCCCCTCCCCCCGGAAGGTGAGTCCCAACGCGCACGCCCGCACGCACGCCGTATCCTCCCCAACGCTCCGCGGTTCGACTCGCGGGAGAGCGTCTGTGTCACTGACTGCCGGACGACGCGGGCCCCCCGGGGTCTGCCACACGTACAGTACGTTCACGTTCACGTGAGCATCCCGAGCGCGTTCGCGTTCGACTCGTGGCGCAGTTTCGAATTCCGGACGCTCGTGGGCCATCCTCCATCCTCCATCCTCCATCCTCTCCCCCGTTCCCCCGTCCCGAAAGGCAAGCCAAGCCCGACTTTTCTTTTCTGTTCTGTTCCCCATTCCCATCCCACACTTTCATTGACGCCCCAAAGTCCACGACACACGACACGACATCCACACCGATTCGATTCGATTTGATTTGACGGGACCACTCCGTGCTAAATTCTAAAAATACATCCCACTTGCCAACCGGTTACTGCAGGTTTCTACACATCCCATCCACTCGTCGACGTCCTGGACCCTGGTATCCCTCCCTCCTCCGCTTTCCTTTCCCATCCCACATAGCGTCAACACCCCTTCCGCACACTGACACAGCCTTCGCGCGCGACGGACGGGCGGATTCAAGAGTGCTTCACGGCGAGCCCAATGGCGGGACGCAGGCGCCACGACTCGGACGCGGGTGCGACGGGGATGGGGGCGACGCCGGTGGGTGCGCCGAGGGCTTGGGCGACGCGGTCCGAGAGGGACTGGTCGACGGCGGCCAAGACGGCGACTGTGCATACAAGGGCCCNGGGGGGGGGGGTTCAGGAGAAGGAGGCGGGAGGCGTTCAGGAGAAGTCGGCGGGAGGCGTCAGGAGAAGAAAGCAAAGAGAGACGGTTCCGTCAATACCGCAAAAAAGGAAAGAGAGAGAAAAAAAAGACGCAACGCTGCCTGTCGCGAACGGCGGGACTCTTGATGGCCTTCATGTGGCTCGCAAAGTTGTACACGAGGTGCGCGCGGTCCGTGTCGGACATCACCTTCTGGAACAGCGCGCGGGGCTGCTCAAAGTCGACTGCCCACGGATTCACCAGTCGTCAGCATCGGACACACGTCGGGACGAGAGGGGAGAGGGGACGCACGCGCGTTGATCTCGGTGAGGTCCAGGTGGGCGTTGCCTACCCACGTCTCGTGCTTGGCCTCCTTCTCCTCGTACTTGCGGGGCTTGTAAGTGAGCGGGGAGATCGAGCTCTGATAGTTCGGGCGCGGGCCCTGCGAGACGAACGTCATCGGCCCCGTCGCGCTGGAAGTTCGCCACGGGG
>SGPL01000067.1:0-70790 GCA_004802705.1 Bondarzewia mesenterica
AAACATAAGAAAAACATAGAAAAAAAACATAGAAAAAACATAAGAAAAAACATAGGAACAAAACATAGAGCACCTAAACTTAGCACATAGTGAAATTTCACTACAAAGCAGTTGATAAAGTAAAAACTACCAGCCTATAGTAAAAACTATGGTAGTATTACTGTAGTCTAATGCGTAGTAAAGTTTCACTACGTACATAGTGAAATCGAATCAGTTAATTAGATCACTTCTATTTTGCTGATGTTGTAGGATATAGTAAAACTAGCTGGGCAGCTACAAGTGGTTGTATTTCCAATGACACCATGCTGGAATTTTATCACTAGCAGCGAACAGATGATCATCTTATTCTTGATTTAGCATTAATATGTGTGAGTCAAACTTGAATAAAAACACACCAGAAGCTCGAATATCAACTGGACATCCATCAGTACTCTGGCTGGCCATTGAGGTTCAACAAGAAACTCATCTTCGACATATCCGACTTAGTGAAGCAAGATGCAGGTGAGATGTTGGGTTCAATTGCCGAGGGATTGATGAGCAGCTGCTTCACCACAATCTCTCATCTCTCAACAGCCTCATTGCATAGGTCATCTATGTCCTCATTGCCATTGTCATCATCTGTCAACACAAGCAGCTCTGCTTCAAAATCTTCCTCTGAGTCTTTCACTGCCATAGTGATCTCTTCATCCACCTCCAGATCGGTAGCCTTCTTTTTGCCTTTGGCAGAAGAACTAGTTCTCTCAGAAGTACTCATGACTGCCGACACTAGATCAGCTTTGTTCGCTGATCTATGAGACTTCTTAGCCTTAGCCTTCTTGGTCTCTGCCATGCTGACCTTTACTGGCAGGATCCTACTATCACTGGCTCGATATAATTTGAACATGACCAGGTCCTTCTCATCATTTTGAAGGTCCTGCCAGTGCTCGAGGAGCTTCATCAAGTCACTTTGAATGAGTTTCGATGACTCTTTGACAATAAAGTTGTCTGAAAAATATTCATCAGTGAGGTATTCTCCTCACTGTTCCTTCAATTCTCCCCAGGGAACAGATCCCTTAGGATTCCCACTGGCTTCTCCTACATGACCATTAGTGGCCATTTTATATTGAGATTGAAATACCTACAGTACATGGTGGTCATCACGGCCCTCACCAAGCTCTTCATCTGCTTGAGATCAAAGGCTTTGTCCTTCACCAGCTCAGGCAGCAACATCCTGTCATCCTCAGTGGTGTTCAACTCCAGGATCAGCTTTCTCCTCTGCCTCTTCTTGGCACTTTCTTGTATCTCCTCATCCATATTTCTAGTCCCTAAGTGAGACGTCAAAATACCAGTATAGTTTATACCAAAGTTAGGTACTGACCAAAAACTTTGAAAGCATACTCTTCCTGTTCCTTCATGATTTCACCAGTCCCTCATTCTGGCTAGGTTTTTGTGAAGTCTATAAAGCCATTGTCCTCATTAAATTCATGGCTGGGTGCATATTTAGATAGATCTATTGATATCATTACCAATGAGGACACACTCATTGACAAATGACTGTTCTCTCATCTTTCACCATTGTTGCTGAGAGCACAAACACTTTCATATTCAGTTGCTGGTACATCTGCCTAGCAAACTCCCTGATGTACTGGTTGGCCTTCTTGGCAAGGCTGTAAACATATTGATGAGAAGGTCTTCACTGAACAGATAAGCACTTATTCCCTCTGCCTTTTTGCTGGTGGCTGGGTAGAGTTTCACTTATCAGTGAGTTGCTGGTACTTGTCCATGTCCTCTTCCAATGTCCTGTCCCTCACTGCTCTAATGCCCTCCTGGTAGTGGGCAATATAGTCCTGGGACTTCTTCCAGCTGACCCATGTTGCTCGAAAATGTAGACATTAATATCTTTACATTTAAGAAACTTGAGAACCTCTAGTGGGGTCCATCAGCGAACATACAAAATCTTGTCCTTCTTCTTCATCTTAGGCATTTTTGCCTCGAAGAACTCATGCATGGACTTCAGCCAACATGGTTAGTATGAATGGGTGCAAAAAGTGATGAGGATACATCACGGACCTTCTGAAGGGCACAGGCATATTGTGCATATTTCAGAGGTTGGTGGGGAACCTGTTCCTTCAGCCTGTCACTTGTTGTCATCAATGTCTATCTGATTTCCATGGACTGTCGGACATTTGGCTTTGCCTTTCACCAAGAGTCTCAGTTCTTTTCTAATTCTTTCTTTTCCACCTCACTGAAGGTTGCGTTGGTAGCATCCATTTTGTACAAGTTCACCAGAGATATGGAGTGGAATTTAGGTTAAGGTGAGAGTTGATAGGGAAGAATATGGAAGAGATTACTCTAGGCCCAGGAAGAAGAAGCTTTGTATTTAAATTTAGATGACTAAGATGTACTCCCAGGTCTTGGCAACATAGATCATCCAGCCACACATCACTTTAGGTGGTGAGAATGACAGTCTCATCATTCGTCAACATCACCAGTGGCCTCGGTGAGAAGTAATACTCTCTTTTCCCTTGCATTTTCAAAAATCACAACACCATGTAAGCCCCAGACAATTGCCCAAGAAACCTATGTCAATCTTACAAAATAAATCAAAGTGATTGGGCAGGGTCAACACATTTTTCCCTCTCTTAACAGTTGTGCTGCTGCTAATAAGCACTGTTGTGCATGAGAGGAACAGTGACACATCATCAAATCGTTCAGCTCAGCTCACCCTCACTTTATTCAACACAGACCTGTCAAATTTATAATGACTATAAGGAGTAAAAATCCTTGTTTTCAGACTGAAAACACCCTTTTTATCATTGATGTCAGATTCATTCACACTAATAAGATGCATGCTGAATTCTAATCCATATCCTCAATTACTGACTGCTGATGTCCATATGAGATGGCATTATGTGTCAGAATTCTGACTTTATGCATTATATATATTTCATTATTATTTTGCATTGTAGAAGAAGAGCAGGAAGTACTCATGTTAGTAAAGTGGCCAAATATTGCAACCACTGTAGTTACCAGATCTGACCATGCCTCAATTTGGAACAACACACAACACAATGACTACTATATATTCTTCACACTCACCTTTTTACCTCACTCAGTATTTACTCCAGATTAACAAACACTAAGCTGAGCATAACCTGTGAGCCTGTGTATAAATCAATTCTCATGCTCATCGAGCAAGTGCTATTTGTGACTCCCTGTGATGGTACTAGCAACCAATTTTGAAAGATAATCATACTTGCTATGCCAGCTCATCACCCTTCCTCCTATCTTTCTACATCAACAGGCTAGTCATGAGCCAGCCTGACTCCACCAAAGACCAACAGCCATCATAATAGATGCTGGGGCTCACAGAGCAGCTTGCCAATCATATTGAGCATAATCTGCGTGAAAAGCTTGCTAGTCAGTGAAAACCTGAAATGGTATCTTCGTGGATCGCAACATTCCTGCTCTCTGTAAGGCTGCTGTTTGAGTGTGACATCATTGCAGCAATTGCATCCCCAAGTAAGCATATAGAATGTTTCATTGATTTGGAATGCTGAATAGGCTGCAGTCATGTTAAATTGGGATCTCTAGTGATATGCCAGATGGGTTCATATAGGGGCATGCTGACCCAGTGAGGGCACTGAAGCTGCACTAGAGAAAAGGTATCCGCTGTTGTATCTTAAACTGCTACCCATTTATTGCTCACCGGCAATGATCATCGATAAGCATAGCATTGTCGGGACCTGGTATCTTCTAGGCATAGTGACTGAAAAAAGACAGGTGTGTATTCACTGAGCAGTCTCCCTGCCTTTGTTGATTCTCTCTAGGCTATTATGTGGGCGGTAATAGTGAATGTCTCACCGATGCACCTGCTGAAGCCGGCTAGCAACTGGAGGTCTGAATCTAATTTTTTTACTGTTGCTGACACCGATGCCTATACTAGCATAGCTCCTAGCACTGTAGAGATGTTAGCAGGATGATTCAAGCAGGTACATGATGTGAGGGTTCCTCGGTGAATTTCTGTGAGTGTCTTAACAATGATTGCAGTTGCCTGAACATAAAATGAGACTATCAGCGAGCCTCAAGGACAAGTACTCCAGGTTAGGGTGTCGCCAATGGCTCACTAATTTTGCCAAATCAACAGCCTTGCTCAACGCCATTTTGAGCCTCATCTATCTTGAACAGTATCACTGTAGATTGCAATCCATCAGGAAGCTCTGTGAGATGAACTCTCTCACTGACATAGGTTGCCGATGGCCATCGGTCTTCACAAGAGTCTTGCTGATTGCTCAGAGGTTGTGTCCCCCACACTGAGATAGCTAAGCAAGACATGAGTGGTATGACCTATTGACTACCATCAGACCTTATAGAAATGCTGTGTTGGAACTCCCTGACAGCATCACCTTTCAATATAACTCGGGGATGATAGTCGGGATTTGTAGAAGGGTGTTTGCTCATTCAGTGTCAGAGGTCAACGGCAAGAGGGTTTGCATTGCCTCCTTTATGAGGGACAATGTGCATGAGCGGCAGGGGATAAAGCTAGCAAAATGGATAGAATTTGGCACCTATGGTATCATTGTTGACAGTGAGCAGCCATCTGGTGATTAATGTTTATAGGTAGAGCCAGCTCATTGTATTTCCTCACTGATACAGGTCATGCATTTAGGTTTTGCAAGTTTGATGTTGCCAGACCAGCGAGCTGTCATCTGAGCTCAGTCTTATATCATTGCTTACATCATTAAAATATATAGAATGTGTCATTTAAGCAATCTGTTTCCCAATCATTTGCTGTCATTTCACAATACCATGAGATCAGGTAAGAGAAAGTACATACAACCTAAGGTCGTACGAGTCATCTATTGATAGAAGTGAACCAGTTTTGGAGTCAAGGAGATCAAGATCACTGTCCCCAACCTGCCAGGATGTCTTTCTTTGCTAGTGAAGGCTCCATTAGCTCCAGTACCTCTGCCAAACTATAACCTCAATGTGAATCTCGACAGAGTGACTAAAGATACTTTCATAAGGTGAAAATGAAAGGGCAAGGTTAGTCATCAAACCATGCCTATTGCCGAGCAAGAATTAAAGAGTTGGCAGAGTCAAAATGATTATATATGAGACTGGCTGCCTAGAATCAGTGAATATCTGGATCACATCCTGTCAATGGAATGCCCAGAGGTGGAGAGATGTTGTGCCATTTGTAATGCTGTGGAAGGCACCTGGTAGTGCCTTGACTGTTTTGGCTAGCCGATGTTGTGCACAGCATGTTGCAGAGAGTCTCATTGGTGAACACCTTTTCATCGGATCAAGCAGTGAATGGGGTCCTACTTTGCACTAGTCTGGTTGCATCAGGCTGAAGTCACAGTTCATCTCAGGCATAGTGGAGACCCATGCTCCGTCGACATGATACTGACAGCAGGAAGGTCTGACTGGCCAGAAGTCATTATTAGTAGTGAGGAGGAATGGGAGATAGAAGATGATCAGGGATTCCCTGTCCTAGATGATAGTCAACAGCTTGCTCCCAAGGTGGATACATTAGGTGCTCCCATCATGACTATCGTTGATTGATCAGGAGTGCACCAAATTAGCATTCACTGATGTCAGTGTCGAGGCTCACTGTTGGTGGACATCCAGCTTCTTCACATGGGCTTATATCTAACAAGCTACAAGGATCCGAAGACTGTATTTACTTTTCAAGTCTTTGATGATTTCTTGGTGGACAATCTTGAGTGCAAGACCACGGTGATGAGCTTTCACATATGGTGGTGGTAGGTCATGAGAGTTTCTAAGTGTGCCTCCCTTCCACTGATGCTTTCATTCTTCAGAACTGATATCAGGAGCTCCTCTGAGTGTCCTGACAATGGAGGCATCTGAAGCTCAGGAAGTGGCATGAGTTTGGACATCAGCCGGTAAGTACCCCTGGTCTTGGTGACTTGGCTCTATTTTGTCTGACATGTCCCCAATCAGGATTTAATTTGCTTGATGACTGGTACAATGATGAAGAGACATATAAAATCCTTCGACAGCTACTGAATCAATAAACTCATAGTTTTTATTGTCGGCAACAGGTGGAAATACATGAAGAGTTTTGTAATAGATGGAAACTTCTCAGTGGAGCACCTGAAGATGAGAAACCCTTGAGATGATGTAATTCTTATGGATGAAGCTCAGTACATGGTGGGGGATGCACTATATAAGCAACATCTTGAAGAGGCAAAAGAGATAAAAGAGGCAAGTTTATGGACTTTTTGCCGGTCTTGCCGAGAGCTCAAGTGTCTACAGATATCATCTTGCAACAATTATTGGGCAGTGAATTAGGCCAATGCTGACCGACATAACCTAGAGGCCACTGGCATCAGTGCTATGGCCTGTGCAAGACATGGATGCTTCTGTCCCCACTCTGTTGTGGACTTTCAGAAGGGTGAAAGGTGATTGGGCAAAGCCTCTGTCTCCGGATCTTGCTAATCACTGGTGATAGGCAAATGAACATGGATTACTCCTTGAGTGGTGCATTCAAGATTCTCAGCAACATATCTGAAGCTCTAATCATGTATAATATTATGTATCAGTATAGTGTACATCTTCGCTGATTGTTCACTGAGAGCACCTACCTCACCATGCCAGAAGGCTTGAAGATCATCAAGGGCATTAGCATGTGGCACATCCATGGTCACTAAGACCAGTGCTTCTGCTGATTCTACCCCAGATTTATCAAAGGCGTGGCACTAGTCGATGGCAAAATCATTGAAATACTTTGGGCACCTCTAAACCAAATCTCAGGTAGCACCTGGACCATGGCTACCTCCCATCAGTGAGAGACATTGGATGCCCATATGGCTGACTTTAATTGGAAGAAATGGATCTGCATAAGTGAGTGAATCAATTTATTCAATTTTAGAATATAGAAAGCTGCAGATTTTCTAGTCTCATCCATTTGTAAAAAATATCTGAAGGCCAAGGTGGCCTTTGCTGACAGTCAAGAGGCATTCACTAATCTAATGTTGGTGGCAAATGCTATGCTGATTGCCGAGTGAACATTGTAGGAGGAGGCTGCCTTTACTAGCCACGACAGCCATCCAGAATGGTTAGATATCTATGATGTTGCTAAGGCCGAAGAGTGAGCAATATTATTCAGATTCTCTTCCCTCTATTGATCATGTTGCAGTGCCAGGGAGAGCNGCTTACNAGTTGAATCTCACGGAGTTGGAAAAGGAGAATAGANAANACCTGCTTCNTNGCANTGNAGNCTGGCTCTCGACAGNGCTNAAAATNNAAGAAGCACAGTATGTGTATTCTGATTGCATTNNAATTAGGTGCTCAAAGTCAGACAGGATATCACTGATNGCTNGAGTTCNCNGATTGTCTTNNNGANCATCTNCNGAGGCCTTNTTGGAAATAGAAGATGCTCNGNGANGGCTGNAAGCCAANATTGCNAAATTTNACCANGATGCTGTTNCCTATNTCNGNGAGATCNAAGACCCTGGAGAATNGCAGGACCTACCAGNGGATGTCCATCTTGATCTTGTTTCAGACAGTAAGAATGACATTAGCAAATCAGAAGTGGCTCAGAATGTTGTCGGTAAAACTGTTATTACCGAAAAAAATGTCCCTCTTCCTCCCCTCAATTTTTGATCTAGCAAAGTGCATGGAAAAGGGACTGGAATGTATGGCGAAGCAGGAACTCAAGCTCAGAAAAGGCCAGGCCAATAATGCACTCCATCACATATAGATTGCTCTCAGCTATAAATTCTTTTTATTCTAAAACTCCGTTCGACAGGCAAAGAGCCAGAGGAAGAAAACTCGAACTTAGAATGAGGTCACTGCATTGAAAGGGAATGTCAGAGAATATGCTCAGATCTACTCAGCATGTTGACTCATGATGCTCTATCTCGAGGCAGATAATGACATTTTAACCATGTACAAGGAGTTAGATCTAGAACATCTAAAGGTGAGCATGGCCATCTTCAACCCCAGCAAGCCGGGGTACAGAAAGATGAGCTTGGCTTGATTTTGGAATATGGATGTCGATCGAGACATTGAAGGAAATGGATGGATGGAAGAATGTAAATTCATTAATGCCATTGGTGACGCGTTCACCAACACCTTTGTGACCACACTAGCAGACACAATACTTACTCCCCTCAGTTTACAGAGTTTACTGGCTTTGTGTGAAGGCCCTTAAGGATAGGTGGCAGGAGCAAGTCATGTTACTTGCCCAAGAGATGGAATGGACGGTTCATTCACTCAAGGCCAAGACAGATACCTGGGGATCTCTTATAGAGAGCTTTGATATCAGCGAGCATTCAGGGCATCATGCTTATGTGGCCAGACAATAGGCAATGTGGAACAGATTTAGACTTCAGGCTATGGATGAATTTAATAAGGTGAAACTTAGGAGACAATAGGATTTACATGTATCTACGACTAGCTAATGTCTATCAGAACCCCTTTCTAACTGTTCTATCTCCTTCTTCTTCTGCTGGATTGCCTGTTTTGTGATATCTAATGCTCGCTGAGCCTCAGCGAGGGCTCGATCAACTTCAGGAACAATGTCTAGAGCAGACATTATCTTTGGATTTATTAATACATGCACATATGGTGATGGAGCTGAGACTCACCAGACTGACAATGTTCTTATGATAGCCACTATCTCTTCTGCCATATTTGGTACAGGCAGGGTCAGTGGCAGGGTTAGCAATTAAGATGCATGCACCCACCAGCAGACTGCTTGTAGGTCAAGTGTGAAGTTGGGGGTCAGGACAAGATAAGGATCTAGCAGTGGGCTGATGGTCTCCACATACTGCCAGAAGAGTAATCCAATGATCGCTGGAGCCTGGATTGTTTTACCGGCAAGCTCGAGTCTCCCAAGGTATGTTGCAAAATTAACCTTGATGAGAGTAAGAATGGGTCAGAATGATTATATTGACTTGCCAATTACTGTAATGCACCATTGTGCTAATGCTGCAGTATATCAGGATCACCATTGGCAGGAAAATGAGCAATCATTTACTAAAATTGGTGGGCATAATCATCCCAATCAGCAATAGTGTGAATAGTGTGGATGAGAGGAAGATTCTCCATTTCATAGTCTAAGTCGAGTATGTGCTGCATAAGAGTGAGATGATGAATGCGATGCAGGGGATGGAAGGGCAGAAAGACAACACTGAGATGGTCAAATCTGCCCAGTGGATGATACAGCAATCACTGAGATCATTGTATGGCAATCACTGAGGATAGCATTTGACAATTACTGAAAGGATAATAAGGCACTCGCCGAGACCATCTCAAGGCACTCACCATGACCATCTCAAGGCAATCACTGAGACTATCTCATGGCATTCACTCAGGTCATCTCATGGCACCCGCTGAGATTATNATATGGCTATGGCCAAGATCATCTTTAGCAGTCACCAATTTGATCACTGGTGATTGCCTGGATCAATAGCTGTCACCAGTGGAATCCAATCTTTNATATGATGAGGCTGTTGTGATCTTGCTTTCTACCATNTCCTACAGACAAGACTTGCTATACTACATTTCCCTCTGTCTTAGGGATATCACATATCANGTTCCTCTCATCTNGACAGGGCTTTTAGACCAGGTGTTCTTCCTNAGTATTAAGGCTGAAGTTGTATNTAGCTTACATCGATCAAGTTGATTGCACTGAATGTCAGCATTGAATTTTCTGCAGGATGCAGCTTCATCAATCATTAGATCTGTCTGGCTGCCCATTCGACATCCCAGTAAACATCAAAGTGGTNGTAGCATGGGTCATCNACTTTTGTGAAAATAGACATATTGGCCTTTTTAGCATGTCCTCATTTGCCAACATTCCCAACACAAATGTAGGGATCAAAATCTATATCCCNAAGTAGTGGTTGCTCGGGTCNGTGGTAAAAGTCTTTCTGTTGCTGGCAAGATATTCAGTAGCTATCNGCAATCTGGTAAGTCATATGATATAGTTTATCGACTCATGATCCACTGACTTTGAGAACATTTCAGCCACCGGCAGCAGCAGCTGAGGTTGCGATGATGAGTGTGNAGATGATGGTGAGCTCGNNGACCAGCCGCAGTAGGTCTACAAGAGAGGAGAGAAAGCAACTGTGGGATGAAATTGTGGTGGCAGCTGAGCTTGCTGAAGCTAAGCTGATGGACCATATGGTGAAACTAGAGAAGAAGCTTGCTAGAAGGGCAGTGTAAATAAAAATTATTATAATAGTATCTTATGATATCTGGTGTCCATGTCTAAACTACTTATTGATATCACACAGTCTTTAAGGAATCAAGTGTCAGTCTCCTTGTTATAGCTATTTGCATGACAGTCTCCACAGNNNTCAGAGTCATAATCATGCTCAAATTCTCTTGCTGAATAACTGGGCAGAGGATAGTTTAGTACTAGTTTGCAGATAAATGAAAGTTGTTTTTATAGTAACCTGGGTCCAACTATATCTAACAATGTGTGATGACCTAGTACAACAATAGTGCAAGCTGGGCCTAGCTATCTAAGGCTGTGGGCAAGGATTCACTATAATTATGGAGTGAGCTAGGCCCACCCATCTCAGATCATCAGCAAGCACCCACATCAAAGTGGAGTGAGCTGGGCCCACNCATCTCAGACTATCAGCAACCCAGCATGAATTTGAATTGAGCTAGGCTCAATGTCTCAGACTATCGGCGAGGACTAACTGTAATATTGCAGTGAGCTGGGTNTAGCTATCTNAGTCCGTCAGTGATGACCTAGCATATTGGNGTGACTTGAGCCCAGCCATGTGAGACTATCAGTGAATACCCACTATAAAAGTGGGGTGACTTGGNCNNNATGGTCTGAGACTGTCAGTGAGGACTCAGCATGAATTTGGGTTGAGCTGGGCTCAGCCATGTGAGACCATCAGCAAGGACCCACTATAAAAGTAGGGTGACCTAGGCCCAATNGTCTGAGACTGTCAGTAAGAACTTCTCATAATAATAGGATGACCTNGGCCCAGTTNTAGCTAATAGTCAATGGCCAGCACTAGGCCCAGCAGCCTTCATTGGTCACCGCTAGCCGAGCATATTATTGTTGGGGTCGCCGTCAGTCGGCNGTGGTCCTGGGCCCAACTGTTGCCAATGTAGGCCTTCAGCTAGTNGTGAATCAATATCTATGCTGGGCCCAACNATTGCTGTCAGCTACACTAATTCTGGGCCCAACGGTATAATACTGTCAGTNGTAGCTAGTTGGGCCCAGGTCTGCTNGATAGTCTCTGTCAGTGAGAATGCATGTTTGGCTAATCCATCTTAGATGGTACTAAGGGACTGAATAATGTGCAAAATAGAGATAAGAGGCTTTTAAAAAACTTAAAAGCTTAATATTATCAGCTCTGGCCTTATGTTCTATCAACTATATCTGAAAGGTGCTCTATACTCCTTCAAATAAGGCTATACACAATAATCTCACCTACTGAGCACCTTNTTAAAATATAACCTTNATAGATATGTAAAAGCATATATATNGTTAATCTTTTTTGGCTATAGGGCATGCATAGAANCTAGATGTGAAGTTGAATATAGTAACCCACCAGTAGCTCACTAATGCTTGTTGCTTAGCATGAATGTCACTTTGAGGCATTAGTGGAATAGTGATAAGGTTGTTGAGTGCTTTGAAGCTTTGACAAATCCACCATTTTATTTGTTTTGGTGAGGGTTCAGCTTGGGTGATGAATATTTCATGCAGTAAGAGGTCATACTTGAGTGGGAATCTATACATGGTGCACTTATTATTGACTTGATGTTTAAGTTTATCATACAACAGGCTTTTTATTGTGTGGGCCTTTTNTGTGAGGATGATATTGCTANAAAACTTGACCTCATCTAGGGCAATAGGGGCTATAATTTCTACTTTTAGCACAATATCAATGTAAAAGAAGAAGTAATTCTGTTTGTTATTNAACAGTGGCTGTCAGTGAACTTTCTATGGGATCGTCATTCTAGCAGGAAGNTTGAGCTAGTGTGTAGTGCTNTGTATTAATAAAACTTTACTGATGAACATCATGAAGCAGTCAGTGAATTCTAGGATAAAAGTTGTGACTTTTTTATGTTNCTTAAGAGACAAATTAGTGCTAATGTTTATGAGGCAGAGAAGTTCATTAGTATATTCAATTTTCTATGGGTTGGTATGCTGTATGTAGATAGAAGGGTTATCTCTGTTGTAGATTTCTGATAGNTTAGTTTCTTCTCAGAGTTCACCAGTGTTCAAGTCTGCACTGATAGAGAGAACAAGATTATCAGCATCAGAGACAGTTTTAATAGAGGTACAGTGAGAGGGNGTGGGTGTTATAGATGAGAAACTTCCCTCAAGGGGGATGATGTGTCCCCCTATACTAACATACACATTTTTTNNTTGTTGCTGAGTTGGAGTGGCTTGGCCTCTCAGCTGGTTAAGATTGAGATATTGGATATGCGAGCAGGGCTGAATCCCCCATGGCATTTATAGGTAATTTCTTTGGCAGCTGTTTCACATCATTTTTTTATAGCTGGAGGTAATGCTGGTAGATGGGCATATTGCTAGTTCATNGTTTTGTATTTGTAATAGTTATTANATAAGGAAGGTATTAATAAAAAAGAGACTTGCCTTAAGGGGGATTCATCATCCCTTTATAGCATTATATGCTATTTGATGTCTAGTATCAGTTGACATCNTGAAACTTAGTTGCCTTGTGATCTGAGGTATTTCTGATTTCATTTTTTTAGGGTGACTATACTAGAGGATATCAGTATGCTGATCATGTCATTAGAGTACTCATGNGTAGTTTTAAGTGCTGTGAGTAGGGGCTTGCTGATGAGAACTGACCATNATCCTCTGCTTGAGAAGNTTTTAAATTNAGCATAGACATCAATCTTATTGATCATGATGCACTCTTCTCATCTACCTAGGGAGAAAACAATTATGCTGTTTATTATGCATAGTTATTNAGGAGAGGGAGTGGTAGTAGTGAGTCAGTGGCTGATGGTAACATGCATGTTGCTATTGATCACATTGATCATGGCACCATCATCAAATGCACTTCTTATTCTGTGTATTTTATCTTGCAGGCTGTGTAGGTGGACCTNATGCACAAATGGTAGAGTTTTAATAGATTGTATATTTTATTGTGTGATTTTTTTTACTTTCCACTATGTACATAGCAGAGCANTCTATTGTGTCTGTCNTGATCTCATACATGTGTGCATCTAAGATAACTACATCATCCTTTAGTTTAGCTCTCATCACACTCATTGGGATATACATTGTGAGGGCAATAGATATGTCTTTAGTTGGTGTTATGATGCAGCCAAAGATGTGAGAGGNAGGAAGAAAAGTGATNATATGGACCATTCATGCCTCCCTTAAGCTACCAGTCCATTTTTATTTTCAGCTTCATTTAACTCATTAGCTTATGCTCTGTTGGTTGGGTTGTAGTATTCTGAGTTGACGTAAATATATTAGATAAGTGTAAAGTGGGGCAAGCAATTAATGGTGGATGCAATCATCCTCCATCTTCTCTCATTCTCTGATATTGTATATCTTTGGTATTTATCATCACAGTGGTGAGGTTTGGCTATGCTACACTTCTAGCATTCTCTTGCCATGATCAGAGATGTTCTCAGTATAGAAAGGTATAGGCAGTATTTATTGAGCCTGCCATTGAGGTTGATGATGTATCAAGTGATGATTTGGTGCTCATAAAGAGTTAGATCCTCTAGTATGTTGAGATAGATGGGAAGTTGATTTTATTGTGTAGTTGCTCATCAGTCAGTATTGGGAAGGCACTCTAGATCAATGCTCTGTATAGTAAGCATGATGTGGTAGGGAGTTTTGGGGTAAGTAGAGCTCTAACCAAGAAAAGGGTTGGTGTCGAAGGAGGTGGATAGTTATGATGTGAAGGTGGGTATTCTAATTGATATATAGCCCATCATGCTTTGTAAGCTTGATGGAAGAGAGGTGAGCCAGGGAGGGGGTTAGCAGTAAGCTTATTTTTTTAGAGCCTTGATCCTTGCATCTTGACTCTAAATGCAAAGGATATCATTAGAGTAGACTTTGCAAACAGCATCACAAAAGCTTGGCTAGATAGTGAATGTACCGGTGACTTGAGAGGCAATGCTGTGAGGTAGGTTCTTTCAAACGTCTTCAATGAGCATGCTGATACTATCTGAGATAGTGCTGGTGAGAATTTATACTCAATTAGCCTATCAAATGTGTCCTCATTCTTCTATATCATCTGTTTCTATTTTTCTTTCCTGTGTCCATCTCTATCAGCCTGTGAGCTTGAAGTGCTACTATCTTCTCCTCATGTGTTTTAAGTGTCAGCTTGATTTTGGGCCACTTGGTATAAAACACTATCTTAACAGATGTCTAGGTTGCGGTATCTGCAGGGGTAAGTTCATTTTTAAATTATTTTTTAGCAGGGCTGCCTAATTGTAGGTGCTATTCTAGGTTTGTGCCTTCTATTCATTGGTAGTTTTTTTTTGTTGAAGGTCTACTCAACTTCTTTGATGAAGTTGTCGAGGTTTTTGTCTTGTCAGCCTTCACCATGGAACTAGATGGCCTGAGTAGTGATAGACATATTAGTGTTAGTGTCGATATTGATTAGCGGAAGGGAAAGAATGAGTAGGATGTGAGGTAAAGATGAGAGAGCAGTAGCATAAGAATGAGTGGAAGGTAAATTAAGGATGATGGATTCAGAGAATAGTGTTAATAGAGATAAGCTGTCGTGATTGGATAGGCCTAATAGGATTGTTAGGCTGCTATGGCTAAAGGGTAGAGATAGGGATGATGAAATGTTAATTTTGAGAAGAGGGAGTTTAAAACTATGAGGGGTATTCAGCAGTATAAGCATGATGAGTGGGGGTATGATATGGCTACTTCTTAGGGCTCGGTGTGAGAATACCAATGTAAAATGAATAAGGAGCTAGTTTGATAGAGAGTCAGCAGTATTTTNAGAATTGTGTTTAGGGTAGGCAGTGTTCATGATGGCTGTGTTCTGAAGGGCAGGTTTTTTATCACTGTTATTACCAGATAGAACAAGCATGAAGTGCATAATAGCAAGAANTGAGATCAATAATGATACAATAGTAGACTAGTGGCTAGTTTATCTATGTGGACCCNAAGAACCTCTTTTATAAGACCCCATGCTATCTCCTCAACTANTGCTAATCCTCAAGCTCAGCAACTTATAGCTCTCCTACTATCCCCTAGGGGATGAAGTCACTACTCTAATATATGCATGCTAAGTTCACTATTATAAAAATTAGTAGAATAAAACCTAAGACTCACTGTTATTATAAGGCCAGGCATGCATCATGATCCCTGCCTTCTTGGCCATGGTGGCAAAAGTGACCATGTCTTTGCAGTATGAAACTGTGTGAGAAAAGATAAAGCTCTTAGTTTATGCTGTTTTAATGTACATGAGCTGAGAATGATTGATAGTGCAAGCTTGACAGCAAGAAGACTATACATAGCTCCTTAGTTAAGCAATCATAAATTTTTAATGCAATTTCAGTGTTGGAGCATTAACATGTTAACTATCAGCATATTTATCGATATAATTTTAATGCACAGCAGTCTCTTCACTCTGATGTCTACATTTATACCTTTAAATAGGCCAGCCAGCAAAATGAACTCAAGCAGATAAAGACAACATAGGCCTTCAAGGCAAAGGGGACCTCATTCAGTGCATTTTGTGACTGATAGTATCTGATAGGTTTTAGTTACTGACAGTAANGTGAATCATGTTTTTAGANGCATACACTATCAAAGAGCTATAAAGATGCTCTTAGTGGTATTTATGAATGTTTTTCAACTTANAATAGTTGCTCCTTAGCATATGTGACTAAATGATGCTATTGGCATCTATAGCTACTATATTTTATAGTGATAGTGCATAAATTATTGAATGGCATGATATGTACTTGATGGAGGTAGTCATGTATGACATCTGCCTCGAGTACACAATTCTTGTAAGTGAAAAAAAAAATATCTCTCATCTTTCATTCACTGAGGCTGATGCAGTGAGTATTTGCTCTATAGGCTNTCAGCATATTATTAGATAATTCAAAGACAAATAAGACTAGCNATATTGATGAGTTCAACATAATCTGACATCATATCATCAAGTTCTGTCCTATAAGTAGCATCACCTTCTTGCTATTTATGCACCTTCAGGTCACAAANAAGCCCATGCTAATATTTGCATAANACTTTGATGATAGCACATTCAGTGAGTTCAAGCAATATGATTGGTATATATATTACCTATTTTATGCTAGCAAAATTGAGAAGCTGATGTCATATAACAGTGAGTTGCTCACTCTATTCCTAGTGTTCTGATTTTAGAGCTTCACATCTGATCACTTATGCCTTATAAAATCATTGACTGCAGATACAAAACATTCACTTAAATAATAGTGTGTCACTCACTAANGTTACACATGCTGCTTGACACTATAATGCTCAAAATATGCATGCAAATGGGGGCTCAATTAGCAGCACAAATANNATAGGGGACTGAATGAAATTAGGCTTATTCTGTGCATGTTATGATCAAGTTTTAAACTTGAATGCCATCCTTAGCTCAGCAATGTTCAATAGAAGGGATTTGATAACTTACAACCTCTNGTGTGATGTTCTCAGTATGAGGATTTTTATAACACCTCTCACTATAACCCTGACAACATTATCTTTATTTGTAGAANNCNCAATTGAGCTGCTCACTGCTATATTTCCATAAGTGGAGTANAAGCAGGAGGAGCTTTGTGTGNATATAGTTAATAATCAGTTTGCAAAGATATTACACTGTGCCAGTTTTTTTGCTTGCTCACTTAGTTGCAGTGAGTGCTCATTTAGAATGCCACTATCTTGTATTCATGCTATAGTTCAGACTTCTCTATTTTTTACTATCCTCTCTTTAACACTCTTGCCTTCTATGCTCTTATAAATGGCAGCTCAAATGGCATTATAAAGGCTGAGAGTAAAGCTGAACAAGCCTTTAAAGGCATTCTTATTCAATTTATATAGGGTGTTTAAAGTGCTTCGACTGAAGTTGACTTTACATGGCGTTACAATTACTTGGCTAGTGAGCAGGTACTCTCNGTAGTAACTCACAAGGTAGAATAGTTCAAAGGCCTGATGGAGATGATGCTGTCCTCAAAATCTCATCAATAGATCAGTGAAGATGAGCATCATTATTGATAAAGCTTATAAGCTAGCTGCTGATATGCCTATAAGTGGTGTTCTCACATCTCACATCCTCAACATTTATATCTTNTAATTTAGCAATAAGTGTCAGCTTTACTTTGCCTATAATGCTCAACTCCATAGTTATACAGCTGCTACTTGCTGTNCATCTGATTGTAGCTAGTCATGGTCTTGAGATGCCTTTCATTGCAANGATGACAGTAGTAGCACCTGTTCACTCCTCTGATCACATGCCTGCTGCTACACCCAATCCTTCATCTGTAAAAACCTCATTTGTAAATAAGATATTATAAGATATAATAACAATTAATAACAGATTCTCTNTTTTAACTTATCTTCTCTTTTTAATTGTAGTCTAATATGCAATAAATTATTGTCAAATAAGCCTGATTTATTATTAATGTAAAAGTAAAATTAATTCTCACTCTTAACTTTACTTATCTTTTATCATTTTTNAATTCTAACTTTTACTTTTTTTTTTGTCATTTGTCAAGTTTGAACCCAAGGCCTCTTGCATTTTACTTATTCAAAATACTACCTCATCACTCTTAACTACTACACTACTTCAGCTTATAATTTATATTCCACATAATTTTATATATAGAGACCTCAATCTGATTTATAATAAAATTTTATAACTACCTGATATTATTNGCTATTATTATTTTTATGCATTAACCCTATACATAGTATATATCATCAAAAAAAGTCTTGATGAGAAGAGCTAAAATCTAAAGATTTTTGATTGATAATTACTTTAACTTAGTCAATAAATGTAAAACTTAATAATGACTACACTGATCAATATTAACTATATAATATGCTTTGATTAATTATATTTATGCTCAATTATAATTAGTGTATTAATATTGTGAATTAGTGATAATTGTTAAGCTTAGCTACTATATTTTAAAGCTCTAACACTTGCTAATTCAGTTAATAGCTCACTCACATGTCAAAAATTAGCTCAAAAACTATATTCAAGACTACTCAAAAATCTGATCATAAATATCCTTATTGCTTAAAAATGAGGTTTAAACTAAATTAGATAGAAAAATTATATTTTACTTTAAAAGTATTATTTTATTATTCATTAATTATATTACAAAAGGTTATTCACTTTTAATTAGATATAAATTAGCATTAAATTAAAATATAGAAAAAAAACTAAATTAAAATAAATAAGTATACATAACATCTTATTCACAAATGAGGTTTTTGCAGATGTCAAACTTTAAAGTNAGACATGCTTGTAGCCAAATATGATNACTCATGGCTTAGGGTGTACTAGTGGTCATGNGTAAGTAGTAAATGGCTGCTATTCTACAAGTATCAGGCTATCACTCAGATTTCAGATATCTANATCGANTGAATGGTGGGCTNAAATAGCTACCTTTCTATTTGAGAACTAAAGAAAGGATAAGGTGCTTGATGGAGGTGAAATAATAATATGATAAAGATAAAGATAAGCAGATGAAAAAAAGTAATCAGCCTCATTGCAGAGCTTTTAGGTAAGCAAAATTAAAATATTAAGCTTGCACTCTNTTTTTTGNAAGTGAAATATGAACTAAAGTACTGTATATGTGCATTCTATAATTATCTTTAGTAGAAGAGGGGCATCGAGTATTTTGAAGTTATAGCAGCATTAATATCCTTCTCATAATAGTTATCAAAGTTATTTATTACATTCCTGTATACACTCAATTAAATATGTATATTATATATATAGAAATATATGAGCATTTGCACTATCATACTGTGATTTTATTATAAAGTAAGATCAATGACATCAGATGCTGAAGAGATGCCTCATGAGACATGAAGTATGAAGGCCTAGAATAAACACTAACATCAGCTGCTGTCAAGNCAATGCAATTAGTACTGTCACTATTATCATTCTCATCATTTTTTGTATCAAAAATCTAAATAAAGACATCTAGATGCTTAATGTGATGCTAATATCTCACTAACAGAAATGCTAATCTGAATAAAGTTATCCANNGTCCTCACCTGATGATACACATCACTGTGCACTAATATCAGGAGTATAGACTTTAANATAATGGCTAAAATTTACATAAAATAGTGATAGGCCATATTAGATGGTGCATCATTAGGCAGCTTGATATGCTACTGCAGAATATCAAAGTAAGACTTCATCAAATACTCTATCTAATATGCCATAATTTTAGCCTATTATTTAGCCTTATTACTGTATATCTTAATAGTAGATGCAGCTAAAGTTAATTGATTTTAAAACACATACATGTCAATTGTATCATATAAATATATAGAAAATAATCATGCACTGAGCATTGTGAGCCCTGGTGTTGTACATGCATATATCTAAACTTGATAGCTTATCATTTACACATACCTCATTATCATTTTTNATGGCAGCTATAGTTGCCTATAAGTAAATTTCTGACTATATTCATGACTTTATTTTAGCATAGAGCTTGTCATAAGAATGTCACTAAAAGTACTTCTTACACAAGAAAAGCAAAAGGGGAAGATCGAGCAGTTTTNTAGTAACTTGAGGACCAGAGAAAAGTGTCCACTTCACCAGTCATACATACAAATTTATAATGTGAAGGTCAAAGAAGTCTTCAAGCAATAATGCAGCAAGTGCTAGCTTTACGCTGTAGAGAAAGCTNAAGGGATTATAAAGCAGTGCATTGACAAATTGATGCNACTATTAAGCTGCCAGTAATTTTTAAATAGTGGACATCAGTGCATTTANAACCTCAAGTAGTGCATCACTGAATTTATATAATATAATGTGTGCAGCTGAACTGATATTCTTCATGTTCTATCAAATATACAGCTAAGTTCATATTAACATACATCAAAAAGTGCCATTTATTGTGTCCTTACTGATGAGTAGTCCTCACCACTAAGAAGAGCAAACAGGACTAGCCCTCTTCANGAGAGCTAGACATCTAGATAATTAAAGATATCCTATGAGTAGTAGAGTTCAATGGATTCTCTGTCTTGCTTTATGCTTGGGCTACTAAAAATAGATATTAAAAAAAAAAAAGATAAATAATAGTATCTAGAGTGATATACTTGCAGGTAACTGTCTTTATCCTGAAGAGAAAAGTATCGACATTGTCCATCAATACAGCATNTATTATATCTTTAGAATTGAGGTGCATGAGTTCAGCCTTAGCCTCTCTTAGTGTCTGGATAGATATACAAGGCATAAGACTTGAAACAGCACACAGATATTGAATATAGATTTACCTCATACATGTTGAATTCAAAAGCAGTAACTAGTTGCTTAAAACCTTTTGTAAGTCAATGGTTCTTTAGGATGATATTTTTGCCTCTCTTGAGGAAAGGCTGCTTATCACCATAAAAAATGAAGAGCAGCATGATGAGAGCCTTTGACAGCACATTGAGATAAAAAAAGAGCACACATAATTTGGAGCATAGTTTTGTATTAGCATGCTCATAGTGAAAGTGAGGCTGGCACTAATAAAATTAGATGCCATAGTAATGCTGCACTGTCAGAGCTATAGACAAAAAGAATAAGGCATAGTGGACATACATGCTCACCTTACATTAATACCTAGAATGAAGTAATATTCTTTATTCCCCTTCTTAAAACTATCATCAATGGCGACATGCACTAATAATAAGTAGAAAGCTGCCAGCTTGAGTAACTAAAGCACAAGATTTAAGAGTAAGTAAATGAGCAATCAGAAATTCAGACTGATCAACATGCACTTGCCATAAGCTATCTATACTTATATTGTCAATGAGGCTTAGTCACAAGAGGAAACCACAATGCAAGATATAAGCCACAATAACTAGAGGTGTCAGTGAGACAATAAGCCTCTGTTTGAGACCTCAGAGAAATAGTGGCAAGTGACAAGAAATAGCAGACAGGTAACAAAACACCAAACAGATTAATAATAATGATAAGAGAGTGTAATGAGGGTGCCAATGTAGGGCAATAAGCAACATGACAAGTTGAGCACAATAAAGATGCTAGTGTAAGAGAATAAGTGATGTTCAAGTGAAAAAGGGGTAGGAGTGGCAAGAGGCATACTAAAAGATGGAGGCCCTGCATCTCAGTGCTTCTCATTGTCCTTTGTAACCTGTTTCTACTTCTATGATTGCTTTTAACATTCACATTTATAGCTAAACTTCTTTTAAAAATAACTTTATTACTGTGAATGTCATCCCACAGTATTTTAGACTCATCTCTTTTAACTATAACCCCACTTTATAACCCTCTTAATTGGACTCTATAAATAGCATCACTTTTAATTCCTCTATAAATAGTCAAAAGGTGCTCTCAATTTTGAAAATGATCATGCGTTGCTCGAGCTTGCCTACATACCTTGCACTAACTAAGGGAATTGATAAGCCTGCTGTGAGATTTGAGTAATAAGAGGGACCTTAAAGAGGTTATTTTAGATGAGCCATGCATCATCATCATCCTTATTATCATCATCTGTAAAACTTAGATTGAGTGTGGTGCAATAAATAAGATATGACTCTATAAGTGTTTGAGCTAATATGCTCTTTTAACTGAAGTGCAGCATCCTGAGTTCCTTATATCACTTGCATCACTCATGCACTTAATCTTAATTCTAGCTCCTATCTCTCTGCAGCATTACATTTAAAAGCTTGGGTACTCTACACAAGCTATGCTTTATCTCATTATTCTAAAGAGCTAAGAGAGGATGAAGGTCACTGTGCATGCTCACAACTTATTGAAAGAGGTAGATAAATTTATTGTCCACCTTCTAAATTAGGCAAAAATAATACAAGCTGTATCTCTGATGATGAATGAGGTTCAGATTAAACTTTAATTATTTAACTAATAGAGGCATTGCATAGACAAATCTCACCAAAATTATACTAATAACTTCTTTAGTCTCTATGCTACATTTATTATCTCTCTGTTGGGTGACCTCAGTATTCAAGTCAGTCAATATACCTCTCTTTATTTGATTGCTATGATAGTAACTGACAATGCTATCATTGTGTCCTTTTGACCATATATATATTTTTTGCATGCAGGTTATTATAATGCTTGATTAAAGGACTTGGACCTAGTTTTCTAAATAAATTCCTCTTCAGTTAACTCATGATATCATGCATCAGTAGTTAAAACTAAGTAATCACTGATAAAAAAGATAAACAGGCCAGTGAGTTAGAGTGAATGCTCTATAACTAGGATAGCATCTCATTGTCTACTTGAAGACCTCACTTTAAGCACTGTGGGATGACACAAAGGCTGTAAACATGCACTTATAGGATGTGAAGGCACTGCAAGAGAATAATAAGGATGCAGTGCAAGAAAACTTAGGTGAGCTGCAGTGGGGGCATTCTAAGCTTTAGGCTAAGTTAAATAATGTGCTTGTAAGCATATGTAAGCTAAAGATAGAGAGGCAGACTAGTGCAACTTGTAGCATGACAGATAGAGAAAATCAAGAGGTTAATTGGCATATTACAGACTGCCTATTTAGCATCTGCAGACTAAAGCAGCATTATTAAGTACTTTCAACTAAATATAAATAGCTTTACTGCTTAACAAGGCCATTATGAGGCTATATGAGGCCTTAATTTTAGATTTAATGACAATCACTTTGCTATTATCACTGATGATTCTATTGTGTGTATTTGGTCATTTGTGAAGAGCTGGAAAGAACACATTCTTTTAAGTATTTTGAGCATCTTATGAATTTTTTTACTTTTATTGCTAACTCATGTCACTTCAATAGGTCATNAATGAGATATTAAGTGTGTCGAGTGATACTTAACTAAAAACCTATTAGTGTTTAAAAGTGAGGACAATCAAATTAAATTTTAGAATTTATGAATGGGCACTTCACTCACAAAGCCTATTCAGTGCCCTAATACNATCTATGATGCTCTGACTAATCATGCTTTTTGACTGATGTCGATGGTCAAGCTGAGCTCAATCAATGTATATACAACCCATCTCTAATGGTTGAGCTACTCCTTACTATTGCTTATCTTTGGTGGCTCAGCCAAAAATCTCAGAGAAGGTGATGAGATTGAGCTTGCTCACTGTTGATCATCTCTAATGGTTCAGTTGAGATTCTCAGAGAAGGTAATGAGATTAGGCTTGCTCGTCACTGACTACCTTTAATGATTCAGCCAAGAATCTTAGGGAAAGTAATAGAATGGGCTTGCTTGCTGCTGATCATCTCTAATNGTTTGGCTAAGGTTAAAGTAATAAAATGGGCTTGCTCACTGTTGACTATTTCTAATAGTTCAGCCGAGATTCTCAAGAAAAATAATAGAATAGGCTCATTTGCCATTGACTATCTTTAATAGTTTGGCNAAGATTATTNGAGAAAGTAATAGCATGAGCCCACTCGCTATTGACTATCTCTAACAGTTTAATTGAGATTCTCAAANNNTTGACTCTCTCCNTATACTAAACATTCTCGGTCACTGAAATGTTAGCTCTGTGCTTAATGATGAGAGATCTTGACCAGCAATGAGATCNAGTGTATGCCCAATNGTTAAAGTTTTTGGCTAGTGAGATATTCAGTTTAACCCCAATGCCGAGAAATCTATGTATCAGTGAGACATCTCGGCTANTGAGATGATGATTTTATANAAAATAGCAAAATTGTGTTTTTTTATTGGAGATGATGAAGACTTTGTAAAATGAGTTTGGGAGTATTTGTGGTNGATTCTACCTCACAATAGCTTCCTGTCCATACATCACACTTATATATTCATCTCCACTAATGCTTGTTCTGTATTCTCAATGATGTTCTCCATTGAGATTACTGTTCTTTTTTTTAGAAAGGCCTGAGACTCCCCTAGATGGCTTCGGCCTCAGCCTNAGTGGATTCTANATCACAATAGCTTCTCACCCATATATTATACTTGTATATTCATCTCTGCTAGCACTTGTTCTATTTTCTTAATAATATTCTCTACTGAGATCACTATTTTTCCCCAAAAAGGCCTGAGACTTCCCCNGATAGCTTCAGCCTTGGCTTATGTGGATTCTACATCATAATACCTTCCTCCTCATATATCACACTTGTATATTCATCACTGCTGGCACTTGTGCTATATTTACATCATCAATAGTACATTCTTTAAGCCATTCATCNTATTANTCAATTAGTTGCACTTTACAGTATTGAGTAATNTCTTGCCAACAAGCAGTATGATNTAAATTGCAACTGATTGACTAAAAGAATGAATAGCTTGAAGAATGTGCTATTGATGATGAATATACAAGTATAATACCTCATTAAAAAGGTAATTTTATGAATAATCCATGCTGGCACTCATTAAAGTCTTTTGGTGAAGTCTTTGTCTTCCCTGAAGAAGAATGGTGTTTTTGTTGGTGAGCATGTAGTGAATGTAGAACAAGTGGTCCTATAAACTGATATGCAAGTTTTATATATGTGCAAAAAGCTATTATCATGTAGAATTTAGGCTGATACTCACTGAAGCTTTTTGTGCAAGTGTTAGTCCTTTTTAGGCAACAATACTAATANCTTATTGAAAGCATGGTAGATAATGCATAACAAGAGTTTCTATAAATAAATATTCAAGTTTTATATATCAAAGGAAGGCTGTTGAGATGTAAAATCCATGCTGAAGCTCACTAAAGCCTTTTGGCAAAGTCTTTGCCTTTGCTGGGAAAGAACAGTGTTTTTGCCAACAAGCAAGGCCATAGATGCAAAACAAGAGTTAATGTGGATGAATATGTGAGTATGATATATGGGCANGAAGGTATTGTAATGTAAAATCTGCATCATATAATACCAAAGCCATTTGGCAAAGCCTTCAGCCTTCCTAGCAAGAAACAGTAATCTCACTAAGAAATATCATTTATAAAATAGAATAAGTGTTATTCATGATGAATATATANGTGTGATATATGGGCAAGAATATGCTGTAATGTAAAATGCTCATCAAATAATGCTGAAGCTATTTGGCAAAGTCTTACACCTTCCTAGTGAGGAACAGTAATCTCACCANGCAANATTATTGAGAAAATAGTACAAGTGCCAGCAGGGATAAATATNTAAATGTGATATAACAGCCTAAAGTTATTTTGATATAAAATCTATGCTCATCAACGCTAAAGCCACTTNATGAAGTTCTCCACCTTCTTAGAAAAGAACAGTGATAACATCAGTGAACATCATTATAAATCTAGCACAAGTGCCAATGGGCATGAATATATAAGTGTGATATATAGAAAGGAAGGTATTGTGATATTAAATCCACTCAGACTGAGGCCAAAGCTATTTAGGGAAGTCTCAGGCCTTTNTGGCAAGGAATAGTAATTATACTGATAAACAGCATTGAGAAAATAGCACAAATGCCGGCGGAGATGAATATATAAGTGTAATATATTGGCCTGAAGCTATTTTGATGCAAAATCNATGCTCACTAATGCTGAAGCCATTTGGCAAAGTCCTACACCTTCTCAGTGAAGAATAGTGATTACATCAGTGAACATTATTATAAATATAGTACAAGTGCTAGCAGTGATGAATATACAAGTGTGATATATGAGGAGGAAGGTATTGTGATGTAGAATCCACCCAAGTTAAGGCCAAAGCCATTTGGGGAAGTCTCAGGCCTTTCTGGGGAAAAATAGTGATCTCAGTAGAGAATATTATTAAAAAAATAGAACAAGTGCTAGCAGAGATGAATATACAAGTATAATATGTGGATGAGAAGCTATTGTGATGTAGAATCCACTTAGGCTGAGGCCGAAGCCATCTAGGGGAGTCTCAGGCCTTTCTAAAAAAAGAACAGTAATCTCAATGGGGAACATCATTGAGAATACAGAACAAGCATTAGTGGAGATGAATATATAAGTGTGATGTATAGACAGGAAGCTATTGTGAGGTAGAATCCACCACAAATACTCCCAAACTCATTTTACAAAGTCTTCATCATCTCCAATAAAAAAAACACAATTTTGCTATTTTATATAAAATCATCATCTCATTAGCCGAGATGTCTCACTGATACATAGATTTTTCAGCATTGGGGTTAAACTGAATATCTCACTAGCCAAAAACTTTAACTATTGGGCATACACTAGATCTCATTGCTAGTCAGGATCTCTCATCATTAAGCACAGAGCTGACATTTCAGTAACCGAGAATATTTAGTGTGGGGAGAGAATCAACATTTTGAGAATCTCAGCCAAACTATTAGAGACAGTCAATAGTGAGTGAGCTCATGCTATTACTTTCTCTAATAATTTTGGCTAAACTATTAAAGATAGTCAATAGCAAGTGAGCCCATTCTATTATTTTCCTTGANAATCTCAGTTGAATTATTAGAAATAGTCAATGGTGAGCAAGCCCATTTTATTACTTTAACCTTAGCCAAATTATTAGAGATAATCAGTAGCAAGCAAGCTCATTCTATTACTTTTCCTAAGATTCTTGGCTGAATCATTAAAGATAGTCAGTAGTGAGCAAGCTTAATCNCATTACCTTCTCTGAGAATCTCAACTAAACTATTAAAGATGATCAACAGTGAGCAAGCTCAATCTCATCATCTTCTCTGAGATTCTTAGCTGAGCCATCAGAGATAGACAATGGTGAGGAGTGGCCCAACTGTTAAAAATGGGTTATATATACATCAATTAGGCTTAGTTTGACCATCAGTGTTAGTCAAAAAGCATGATTGGCCAGAGCATCATAGACAGTATTAGAGCACTGAATAATATGACTCACAATGCTATGAGCATCTACTTATGTACATGTGTTTATATCTCACTGGCCACTTATTTTATAGACATTAATATAAAAACACCATCTANGCTTTGGCTGCATCTTCTCATAAGTGCATCTAATGACTACACTATGTGCTTTTAGTCATATAAGCACTTAGGTGACACATTCTTTATCTTCTCAAATGATAGAGAGAAGCTGCTAATTGTGATAGATATGAGTCAGCAGGAGAAAGAGGAGGCAATGGTGTCTAGCATGAGTTTGGAGCTAGCTGGTATATGAAGAATAAGGATACATAGAGATTTAGAAGTTTCACTCCCTCTATGAATTGTCATAAACATTAACATCTACATTTTTCTTTCTGACTCACTATGGATGCTTATACTTANCACTTTCTAATGAGGTGGCTTGGCTAATTACGATTNCTACCTATCTATAGCCTTTTCACATCCACGACCTTATACTATTACATTATCTTGGTCTATGCATCACAGTCATGCTATTTATAGTCTCTTAAACTACTTCACTTTCTTTAGCTTGATATCTTCTTTGTCTCACTTTATGTTTGTACATTGACTTGCCCTTGCAATCAATACAAGGTTTTAGTCCTTNATTATAAAGATCAACATCATGATCCNATCCTTANAAACCTATCATTATTAGGCAAAGAGTGGCAAGACTATCAAGTTATGCCTTAGAAGACCGACAAACTTAACAACTATATCAAGCTCTCCNAAACAAACCTAAGACNAGGCTTGAGCAAGAAACTATAAACCTGTCNAGTTGCATTTGAAGGCCTAACAAGCCTGAGCAACAAAGAGTCCAAAGCAGCCAATCTTTAGAGAAACACNAAGAAATACCAGAGTAATGGCTTGCAGTAGCATCATCAATGCAGATAGCAGCAAATGTTTTAGCTCAAGAAGATNGAACACTATTTTATCCAGAAACATCATATCACTAGGGGGTCGAGATCCCCTTAGGAGGAAGGCACAGTGCATCCAACAAGAAATACCTCTCCTGCACCAATTCAAACACTCTTGAAGTTAGGGATAAAGCTATCTTTNTCATCCACTATGACACCCAGCAATGGACTTGGCTCTTTGATAAAACAGAAGATCTACTTCCTCAATCTATCTAAGGAGGATCTATAATATCTTCTGCAGCACTCCATGTAAAAAACAGGAAGAATGCACCCTTAAGTGCATCTAGGGCTATCAGCCCACCAATATTCTTACCACAACCCAGTATCTAATAAAAACTTTAGGATAATGCACCTNAGGACCCCCATAAGTTCTACAAGAACNAGAACAAGATCTACTAGCACCACTATCACTTACTGCCCAAGTTAACTCAACCTCGCATNTACCTCCTCAAATCNCAAACTGCTACCACTGAACCCTCCTCCTTCACCTCCCTCTCCTTCCACTCAAAGAATAGCAACCACTAACTCATCAAACAAGTCAAGACCTAAAATCAAAACCTCGTNTTTTTTTCNATAGAAAAATGAGAAAGCTCTTAGATCTTCATCTTGGAATGTAAGATCTACTTCAAAGAAAAGCCAAAGGAGTTNTAGGATGATGCTGGGATAGTGGATGAANAAAGGAAAGTTCTTTTTGCCCTGTCATACCTAGAAGGAGGAATAGTCGAAATATAGAAGCAATTAAAGATCAAGAAATATGAGAAGGCAAACAACTATGGATCTTGACAAACATTCAAGAATGAATTTGTCGCTCAGTTTGCTGATGCAAACATCACAGCAAATGTCAGAATGAAGCTGGTCCAAATTAGACAAGGAAGGCGTACAGCCAATGACTTTATTGTCAAATTCAGAAATCTGGTGTTAGAATCTGAAATCACTGAAAGTCTTGTGCTCATTGAATACTTCATGGAAGCATTAAATCTGACAATCATAAAAGAAGTCTATCAAAAAAACCTAGTACCAGATTTAATCGATGACTGGTACAAAGATGTTGCTACAGCCGATAATCAGTGGCACAAACTGTAGTCTTTTCTCAGTAGACACCACTTTGCTCAAAAGGACAAAGGAATTTAAATACCAAGGGGAAACAAAGTGCATGACCCTGATATGATNGATGTGAATAAGAAGAAAGAACAGAAGGAATAAAAAAAGAAAGCAAAAGTGCACGCAACAAACATCCTTTTAGAGAAAGATAAGAAGCAGTATATGGAGGAAGGGCACTGCTTCAGGTGCAGCAATACTGGGCATCGGGCTAGAAAATGCTCAGACTGAGATATCTACACTAGGATAATGAAGGAGGAAGGAGGAAGTAAGAAGATAACCATAAAGGGACTAAAAAAAGTCATCAGAAAACTCTTGATAGAGAAAAGAGAGGCACTCACTGAACCTAGTGATGAAGATGATGAGAAGAAAGAGGATTTTTAATGAGTCTAAAGTTCCAGATGTGGCTTTGGACAAAAGGCTGCTATGACAACTCTATTTTTGTAAAATCTATGAAAGGCAAACAACTAAAAATTGCATCATGGATATCTCAGAGTGGCATTGAAAGCATCAAAATGAAAGCAATAATAGACAGTGGAGTGATTGAAAGATTTATTCATTAGAAAATAGTGCAGAAGTATGGGCTCAGGATGACAAAACTAAAGAATGAAATTAAAATCTGAAATGTTGACAACACAGAAAACATCCTTAGATGAATCAAGGAATTTTTCTACCTCTAACTATAGATTGAAAACCACACTAAAATGATGAGGCTATACATATTAGATATTAGAGATGATGAAATAATCCTCAAGCTCCCTTGGCTAAGAACTCACAATCTAANGATNGACTGGTAGAATGAGACAGTTCACTTTCAAAACTGTCCATACTGGTGTGAAAAAAANAGGCAAAACTAGCAATATAAGCAGTCACTCAGAANAATCCTTCACAGCTNTAAAACTGAGGAGAAGATCAATNCAACCTCTATCTCCCAGAAGTTAACAGAAGAGGCAGGGAGAAATAAACCAAAGAAGTCAATCGAGGAATTCATTTCTGCTCACAATCTAACATATAGAAGGGTTTTTGAAGAAGAAGCATCTCAATAATTCCCTCCACCTAGGATGTGAGACTATAGCATTGAACTCAAATCTAGTGCATCAGATGGAATATNTACAAAAATAATCCCCCTTACACAGCATAAACAGGAGGCACTTGANCAGTTTCTAAAAGAATACCTAAAGAGAGGGATGATAAGGACTTTAAAGTCCCCCTATGCATCACTGTTCTTCTTTGTGGTGAAGAAAGATGGAAAACTCTGACCTNTACAGGATTACTGAAAGCTAAATGAATACATCATCAAAAACTAGTAACCTCTTTCTCTCAGCTCAGACATTATAGAGAGTCTAAAAGACAAACACATCTTCACAAAGATGGATGTCCACTAGAGCTACAATAATATTCNTATCAAAGAGGGTGACTAGGCAAAAGTGGCATTCTTAATNAACAAAGGTCTATTCAAACCGATGGTCATNTTCTTCAGGCTGACTAACTCACTGACAACCTTCNAAATAATGATGAATGAGCTGTTCAAAGACCTCATCATGACTGGTGAAGTGATTATCTACATGGACAATATTTTGGTAGCAACAGTTTACATAGAAAGGCACAGAGAACTCATCAATGAGATACTTCATCACTTAGCAGAGAATGANCTTTTTCTCAAGCTAGAAAAGTGCACATTTAAAGTTGACATGGTGAATTATCTGGGTTTCATCATCTCCCATGATAAAATAGAAATGGACTCAGTCAAAATCGAGAGACTATTGAACTGGCTAACCCTCAGGTGAATGAGNGATGTAAGGTCATTTCTAGGCTTCAGAAACTTCTACCAACAATTCATCAAAGGGTATGCTCAACTGGCTCAACNCATGCATGACCTCACAAAAAAGAATGTTAAGTGACACTGAGATGACCTGCAACAAGAGGCCTTCGATGCCCTAAAGGAGTCATTTACATCTANACCAGTACTAATTCAACTAGACACCACAAAGCCATTCAGAGTTGACACNGATGCATCCCTCACAGCAACTAGAGGAATATTGTCACAAATAAGTGATAGCTAGTGGTGTCCCTGTGCCTACCTTTCAAAAGGGTTCTCCTCTGCAGAATGAAANTATAACATCTATNACCGAGAACTCCTNGCAATCATCTGAGCATTCAAAGCATGAAGGCACTTCTTGAAAGAATCAGATCACTTGATTGAGGTCTATTCAAATCACAAGAATCTAACATTCTACAAAGATGCCAGAAAGTTAAACTGCNGATAAGCACACTGGTCACTCTTTCTGANNCATTTCAACTTCGAGATCCATCACATCAAGGGAATCAAGTGTGCACCAAATGAACTATCTAGGTGATCACACTTTGACAATAAAGGGCAAGACAATAAGGACAGAGTAGTCCTAGACAACTCATTGTTTGCCAAAGCACTCAAGGTAGAGAATGATGCAGTAGAAGACTCTTTAAAAGACTNAATTTGAAACTCAAAGGACCTGAACAATGAAATNACCCTCACTTTAGATCTGATCAAATCTGCAGGGCCTAAGTCATTGACCAAAGGGATGGAGCAATAAAATGTAGAAGATAGTCTGATCCTGTATAGAGGGCNCATCTATATACTTAAGGATCGAGACCTCTGAAGGGAAATCACATGACAGCACCATAACCTGCCTACTATGGGACACCTCAGAGAGTGAAAAACAATCAAGCTAGTGCAATGAGAATTTTGGTGGCCAAGTATAATAGTATTCATTAGAGAATATATCAAAGGGTGTGCCACATGCTAGGCCTCAAAAAACCAGCCAAATTGACCTGAGGTGCCCATGATACCCATCTCAGCAGATGTCCATNCACTCTCTTTTTAAGTGATCTTCATAGACTTCATCATGGATCTTCCAGTGTCCAAAGGGTTTAACNTAATTTCAGTCTTTATAGANTATGATATATCAAAGGGAGTGGTCTTTGTGCCATGCCACAAGATAATTATGGCTAAACAAACAATAGACCTTTACTAGAATCATGTTTGGAGGCACTANAGTCTGCTAAGGAAGATTATATCAGATAGAGGCCTGTAGTATGCTGCAAAAGTTACAAAGNAATTATGCACTAAACTCGGGATTAAACAGGCAATGTCTACTGCCTACCATTCTCAGTCAGATGGGCAAACCAAATGAACAAACTAGTCACTGCGATAGTTTCTGTGAATCTTCTGTAATTTCNAAGGCAATGACTGGGCTGATCTACTACTATTTGCAGAGTTCATGCACAACTTTACAGTACACTCATCCACAAAGAAAGCCCCCTTCAAACTAATCATGGGATACACCCTACAGACATTACTAGAAATCCTAAAAGATTCGATGCTACCCATGATTTCNCACAGACTGAAGCGACTAAAAGAAATTCAAAAAGATGCTATCATATTCCATAACCTAGCAGCACAGGTCATGGCTCAGAAGAAATCAAGAAAGGGCAAGGTATACTAAAAGGAGGACAAGATGTGGCTAGAAGTAAAAAAACCTCACTACTACTACACCCCTCGGAGATACGGACCCTTCCTAGTCCTAGATACACCATTACTTGTGAATGTCTGGCTAAAGCTTCTAAGCACATGGAAGATTCACCCAGTATTCCACTTATCACTGATCATATCATATGTCAAAACTACAGTGCATAGCCTAAACTTTGAAAGACTTGGCCCACCTAACCTCATAAATAATGAACTAGCCTACAAGGTAAAAATGCTATTGAACTCCCATATGTTTTGCAGAAATTTACAATATTTAGTCCAGTAGAAGGGCTATTTCNCCACAGATGATGAATGGATGTTCTGTGAAGATTTAGAAGAAAATATGGAAGACCCACATTCGATCTTCAAAGAATTNCATAGAAACTACCCACATGTACACNGCTGGGCCCTTCTTCAGGATTTANCCAAGTTGACTCATTTTGGCACTATGCCAAACTCGTTCAGGATGATGGTAAAATTTCCCAGGCGATCACGGTGCCAAATCAGCNGCTTTCAGCTCCGTGCCAATTTCNTTGACCTTTATCTCAGCTTCACACATTCAGCATGATCGGACGCTCCTTCCATTTTTGGGATATCAGACCATAATAATTGAAAATATCAAATAATTCAAAAATGACTCATATTTCACAGAAAAACTACAGCAGATACAAAACAACAGTAATCTAACATGTCAAGCACTCTGATAGCTCNTCAACTTCTGAAGATACCTATAACAAAGACAGATTTGATCAGTAGATGTGGCAACAATAGACAGATCTCAGGCAGCCCCAGAGATACAGCAACCAGTCCAAGCAGTGAGCAGCAGATAGACCAAGACAGATAGCCAAGCCAGCAAGCAGCAGATAGATCAAGACAGAAGACCAAGCCAGCAAACAAGGCACATAGCAGCAACTTCCAGNGTGGCCAAGCAGTCCAGTGGCCAGGAGGGCAAAGTTACAACTGCGTGACAAATCTGTCAAGAACANGAGAGAATNTAATAGAATAACATACTGTTGTGTTTATGCAGCGAGCACNGATCACCACGCACTCNCTGACCCAATGTCTGGTGAGGNAGAATAGCGTGCACTTTCACGNNAGCGCTGCNCGCGAGTGCGATCGCCCAAAATACAGCNTGATGGANTGGTCAGTCAAGTGTGTAACAGAAATCAGTAAAACTCACCTGTCATNTCTGCATGTGTTGTTGCGACATAAGAACTGATAAAAAGGTGTTTTCTTTCATATTGAATGAGGGATGGATGCGAGCAATGGAGCAGGAACAAAGTCNTCAACAGCAAAAACTTCAACGACAAGTCAGCCAATTGTCACATGACTGTGACAATTGGGCGGCTGCCATGACATTGGAGATCTCNGAGGACGACTGAAGTCAGCGTGAAGGAGAATTGTCAGGCTGTGATGCTGAAATCTTCCGGTTCAGGCCCAAATTGAGATTTAGTCCTNAGATCATGCCATTTGCACTCATTTCAGCACGAACTTNGGTTCAATTTGGCATCGTGCTAATCCATCCGATCAGCTTAGTGCTAATTTGTCTATTTTCNTTCTATGCTAATTAAANGCCTGGCGGTGTAATGAGCCTCANATCACCTCCATCTTTATTAGCTAATCATCAAGGATGATGAAAATTATAAAGAGGGAGGCAAATTCCCTCTCTTTTCTATAGTCCCCACAACTTTATGTTCAACCTCCTCCTACACTTGACCCCATTATAAGTTGCCCTTTCTNTTTTTATCATCTACTCACTACTATGTCATCAATCTACAGCTCCTAGACCCTTTTCTACACCTCCAGCACTAGTGTCCAGACTACAATGATATCCTTATGTCTTCTTTCCCCGACAGAATNACTCACCACTACAACCTCCGATAAACTGAACTCACACCAACATGATGAAATACAAGAACATAAGGAGCAACTAATCTGTGACCTCCATGCTCTCACAAGAAAATTGATAAAAGAGGGATATTTAGATGAGGTCAGGATGAAGGCCCTAAGGCTAGGAACTGATGCAGTTATACCTTCCCTTTCACCAAACTTTTACNGTGATGATGACATTAAGAAATGACTAGGAATAGAAGCTGAGCAAGACCTTGTCTTACGAGAAGAAGCAAAAGAAGAATGCGAGGTCTTAGAGGCACTCACAAAAAGAGACTGATAGGTATTTTGGCAGCAGCAGGAGATCTTGATAGACCTAAAAGTAGAAGCCTANCAGAAGGAGGCNTAGGAGCAGGCAAGGTTGAAGCTNATAGCCCTGGCAGAANAAGAAGCACATGATTGAGGNCTTACATTAGCAACAGAGCTAGTAGAAGCAGTGATGTCTCTACAAGGAATCATGTTTAAGATCGTGATTCCTCCACCCTCATCCCCTCGCATTGATGATGATACTCCTTATGTATCAACTACTCCTTTCTCCATCAACTCACCAGAATACCTTGATCATAGCATCCAGGTGTCCNCATCTTCCAGCTCAGTNTCATATACATACCTCNCAAGACTANTAACACCATCCTCCTCATCAAAACTACCTCTCTTGATGTTAACCTGAGATCCCNTATTATNATCGCCAGATGAGAGTTAGAGTCAGAGGGCTGAGTCTTTTATGGACACCTGGTAGTTGCAGAGCTACACTGTGCCCCCTTCCTACCACAAAATCATATGATCNGTCTATCTCCCTCATTCTATATAGTGCTAATNGACCTCTTGAGATATGAAGGCATCAAATNGGCTCTATGTGAAGAATGAGACTTGGAGCTCACAAGGGACATTTGCTGCTATAGAGCCCTGACCTTGGAGCTAGAAGACTTGAGCTTTNCCAGTTTAGAATAAGAGTGACAATGCACATAGCTCTCAATAGAATGAAGGGGAGTCGCAATGAGGCTGCATAGGACAAAAGCTAGTAAGAGGCTAAAATAAAGGGTATTAGCACTTTCTTTAACCTCTNTGGTACCATCATCCCTCCTAGCAGAGGCACAGTGGGCAGACTANGAGATGAATAGACTGCGAGGTAGAGCAAGAGGGAGTAGCAACTACTCGCACCCCATAAAGCAATTCACCANTTTACCGCGACAGATGGCTTGACATAGCAGAGGTGCCCTATACTAAAAGAGAAGGTGTTTTATTTGTCGATCAGANAAATACCTCGCCAAGGTCTGCCCCAAGTGCATNGATAAGGGAAAGGGAAAGAAAATCATTGATGATAGGAGCAACCACAANAATGATAGTGNTGCGAAACACAGATATGGGCCAGAGCACTATGGCTATTTTAGGGACCAGTTGGACGAGAACTACACCACTGNTTAAGGTCTTGGTGGGGACAACAAGAGGGTAGTGATGGGGCAGTTGTCATGAATGCTAACATCTACATTTTTCTTTTTGACTCACTATGAATATTTATACTTATCACTTCNAATGAGGCGGCTTAACTAACTGCGATCCCTACCTATCTACAGCCTTGCCACACCCATGACCTTATATTATTACATCATCTTAGTCCATGTGCCNCAGTCACACTATTTATAGTCTCTTGAACTGCTTTGCTTTTTTTTAGCTTGATATCTTTCTTTGTCTCACCTCGTGTTTATACAATAACTTGCCCTTACAATTGATACAAGGTTTCAGTTCTTGATCTCTTGATTNTACAAGCTTCTCACTCGACCTAATCCTNAAGATCAGCATCATGATTTAATCCTCAGAAANCTGTCATCATCAGACAAAGAGTGGCAAGGCTATCAAGTCACGCCTTAGAAGACTGATGAACTTGACATGAATGGCATGTATAGGAAGCAGAATAGCTTCAGGGGTGCAAATAGTCTACAAGATAATAGCACGAATACTTTTGTGCTTTCTAGACTCAGCACATTTNATAGCAATGTCAAGGCTCCTCAGTTGGGCATAGGATATCACAGTGGTCCATTGTTACTACAAGAAAATTTGTTTGATGATGATGAGAGATATTACTGANANGGAGGAAGAAATAGAGGTTATTATTAATGTGGTGCAAATGGAGATAACAATTGATAGTTGTAGTGGGGTAAGAGTCATGACTTATAATAGGNACCTNACAGAGGGAGATATTGATGCTTTTTATTGAGTTTTATTTAATCTTTGACTATTTTTGATACTTACTCTTTTATTTATAATTTGCTATGTGAGTTACTATTGAACAATCAATTGACAGAACTGTATTGTGGGCTAGCTTTATATATATCACAAAAATGTGAATTTCAAATACTATAAGATAAAAATAGCTAAGGGGAAAGAGAGAAGGTAGAAAAATAAGAAAGAAGNTAAATAAAAGTCTCACATCTTTTTGATAGCTCCTGCACTCCTCACCTTATCAGATTGAAATTATTGTAAAAGTAAACTNGTTGGCTATTTATCTTAAAGAATGCACATCAGAAGTGTGCAGCACTGAGCTAATGATAGCAACTGTTCAAAGTGCTAGTGAGATAGTTTTTACCTGATCACTGCTACTGAAGGGATTTGATAGTATAAGTGGTAAAACAGATGATGCACAACATGTTGATATCAAATAGATAAAAGAAGGAGTGAGAGAGTGAGGGACTAAGATGAGTAGAATATAAAAAATGCAGTNATAATAGAGGGCCAGAAGAGTATCTGCGATGAGCAATAGTAGCTGAGTGGAAGATTTAAGTCATAAAAATTCTAGTGCACTCAATACTTGAATTTTCAAAGAGCAAATAGATTAATTTTCAAATGTCAATCTTTCATTCAATTGATCTCCCTCAAAGGAAATACATTTTAGCTTATTGTGCATCATGACTTATTAAAATATGTATTGTTATAGATAGTTTTTAATATAATTATAAATACTATGATAAATAGTTAGCAGTTTGATGTATGCAAAAACTTCACCATGGGCAATTGTACCTTGAGCTGCAGCAGGAGATAAAAGGCTGTAAAAGTAATAGAGATATGGTGNTGAATGTAGTAGAAAGTATATGCAATAAAATAGTCAAAGTGAGGCACACATGTCATTACAGNTACAATAGATGCAAGCTGAGTGTATATGTGAGTAAAGAGATTAGTTACAAAGTATGCACAAAGCATCATTAGAGCTTCTTTCCTATATTAGGGATTAGCAGTTGCTTTTAAAGAAATAAAACACTATTAATATTAGAATACAGAGAATGATAGAGAAATGCCTTTAAATAGAGCAATGTATTTTTAACTGAGGGTGTATCAGTAAGTGAGGGATTTTTTAAACCTTGTTTTGAGCCTTATGCAATAAGCAATGAGTAGCAGGAGTTATCAGCATCTACTACAAGATTGAGGATATGAGTAATAATGAGTAAGTGGAGAAATGAGATGAGCAGGGGAAGAACAAGAGGCATAGGCTAAGAAGCTAATAATATTGTGCTTAGATGGCACATAGTGAGTTNAATAGGGCTACAAAGATGCATCAAGTTGCTGTTAGCTCACTTCAGATAAAAAAGATGNGAGAGATATCTACCTTTATAAAGAGAATAACAAAATGGCTCATACACTGGGTGCGTGCATTTTCAGTGATAGAGAATCATATTATTGAGTGTGTGACCTTAAATTTAGGTGTCAGGCTCAATAAGACTAGAGAAGGAATGAAAGAATAGCAGCAGCATTAGAATGACTCATAGCAGTTGTAAAAATGAATGTCAGAGTGGTGGGGTAATCTTATCATACAANGTGTGTGCTTAAGAGCTACATGGTGTGTGTCTACAAGTAGTGAGATAATTATAATATNTATTGATAAGACACTGAGCATGATGNGAAAGGTAAATAAAGGCCACCATAGTGGCCACTATACTTGTAGTATATATATATAAATTATATGACTAAAATATATCAAAAAATCTAAAAACTAATTAAAATCATGTGACTAGAATATATCAAAACATGTAATAATAATGTATATAAATTAAAAATTAAAAAAGTAGCTGCAAATAATTATTGTAATAGTTTTATATAATTATATATAATAGTACTTTATTTTAAGTACATTTAGTTATATTTNAAATGAATATGGCTCCTCTAGAAGTATANAGACCATGGTCACTTCTTATTANTAAGAGACTCTGGATGTCCGTATAGTAAACTTCAATTAAAAAAAAGTAGATCAGGATGTGTAGGTCTAGAATCTCCTCATATCTATTAGGGCTTATAATGTCTCTACAATTTTGGCCATATGCAAGAGGTACATCAAGGCATAGGTGGCCTTTGAGGCCTNTTAAGAAGCCTTTCAATTGCTAGACTTAGCAACAAATCTTCGATTAGTAGAGCAATAAGCTAGTCAAAAGCAAAATGCTACAATCTACCAACAAAATCACTTTGACCTTTTAGATATCTATAATATTCAAAAAGAGAGGAGTAAGTCCTNCTTCTTTAGCATAAAATTATATATTTATGATATTTATAGTGCTCAGCTAAACAGTATATCAGTTNAAGCTCACTGTGAGTAAAATCTGAGTAAAAAGGTGAGTTTTCTGAGGAAGCACCACTTAGCTATCTACTAAGATCAAGATAAGAAGATACAGTGAGTAATTATATATTATTNTTATGATGTTATTAATAATAAGCAAATAATTAAGATNATCACTTTTGACTCAAGTGGACTGTCTATCTTAGAACACCTCAGCTAAAGTCCTTGCTGACCTCAATAAGTCTTNGTGTTAGCTTAAAAATAAAATTGTGGCCTTTTAAAAAGATGTAGAAAAGTACATAGGCCTAGTTGATGTAGGCATTGAGTGGAAAGACATTTTGATCAACCTCTTTTTAACCCTAAAACAAATAATGAATAGCTCATCTCTAAAGAATTAATAAAAAAAGATGAGNATGATATCACTGATATTGTCCTCACTGAAAAATATCCATTGCCCTTCTCTCTATGCTTAGCTTAATGAGGTGCATANAATTGGGTCTGGAGGAGATGGCCAAGCTAAAGCTAGAGCTATAAAAAGGTTAAATGAATAATACCCTCCATCACATCTATATTAGTGTGGCTCAAAAGTTCTTCCTCTTTTACAGCTCTGTGAGACAAGCAAATAGCCTGAAGAAGAAGATACAAGCTTAAAATGAGGCCTTANTCTTAAAAAGCAATATTCAAGAGCATTCTTAAATCTATATAGTATGTTAGTGAGTAATACTTCACTTAAGGGCTAATATTAACTTACTTAACATGTATAAGGTCATAAAAAAGGAGCACCTCAAGGCTAGCATGATGATCAAGAAACTCAATTATCTCANTCACNAAAAAGAAAGTCTATCATAAATTTGAAATATAAATATTTCTTAANATATAATGAATAATAAATAAATAAATAAATGTANGTGTTTTTCATATCTTGTTCACAAATCTCACTAATATGCTGCACTATTATCGCCTCACTCATACTCTCATTGTCTGACTCATACTATCTCCATTTAATACATATTCTCACCACTCAGCCAATGATCTTGCTGTCAGCTTAATTTATCACATTCACTGGCTCTAAGCAAAAGCTCTTAGGGATTGATGATAAGAGTAGTTCAATTTATTAATAAATGAGATAGATTAGATAGTACAATGCTTTTTAAGTAANAGAGATGTATGGGGAGTTTATCTGAGCATGGCATGATAAAATATTATAAAAAAAGCCTAAATACCATGCTTATACCATAAAGCAAAAAGAGATGTAGAACTGATTTGCTATTCAAGCATTAGGGGAGTTTAAAAAGGCCAAGAATTATATTACTTAGTTTAAATAAATTAGCTAACTATTAATAATATCATCATGGTATATCTTAATTGAGCCAAAGGTGCTAATACCTTTCAATAACTTACTCAAAGTGTCAAAAATGAGGAACAAAAAATAGAAAATGGGGAATAGTAAATAAAAAATTAGGAATAGGGAAATAGAGAGTGAAGAAATAAAGAACAGAGAAATAGAGAATAAAGAACAAGAAGGGGTAAAGTAGTAATTCTTTNTTGAATGCCCTNTAGTTCAATTGAGAGGAACTATACATGGAGAGCAGGCAGAGTAAATATCTTTTTACAGAATCCATAGCCAAACTGTCAGNGATNTAGAATGATGAGCAAGCAAAATATTGTGATTTTATTTTAAGCTCAGCTAAACTATCAAAAATAAGCAATAGTAAATAAGCAAAGTATTTCATACTCAGCTGAACTATTAGAGATAGGCAATAGTGAGTGAGCAAAATATTTCATACTCAGCTAAACTATCAGAGATNGTGCATAGTGATTAAATAAAATATAGTTAGAATATTCAGTCAAACTATCAGAGATAGGCAATAGTGAGCAAACAAAATATTTTATACTCAGCTGAATTGTCAGAGATGGTGTATGGTAAGCAGATAAAAAGTAGTTAAAATGCTCAGCTAAATCATCGAAGATAAGCAACAGTGAGCAAATAAGCTCTCAGTATCTTGCCCTAGGCNGAACTATCTNTATAGGTGTGTGGTAAAAAGTAGCTTAATTGTTAGAGATGAGTTATATATCTATTGGCTGAGCTCAGCTTGGCTATTAACATCAGTCAAAAAGCATAATTAGCTAGAGCATCATAGATGATATCAGGGCATTAAATAGGCTTATAATTATACCATGATGTCTAAGAGAAGACAATGAGCATGCTAAACATCTTGAAAAGAAAAAGAAAAGGTCTATATATATACGAAGAAGGCTGAGTTACAACTGTAAGCCTATAAACTATTGAGCTGTATAAATGACTCACATATAATTGCATATAAAGGTGACTCATATTAGTAATTATAACTACTTGTATGAATGACACATATTGTTACAAGCATAAGCTTTAGTTAAAGAATGATATAAATAAAAGCTCATCTCAGTTACATACAAAGATAATGTGTTTGAATATACTTGCAGTCTTAAGTCATGTGACTGAGTCTCCATTCTATTAGAAGTGCAATGTTGTATGACCTCTATCTCAATAAGGATAAAATAAGTATCCAAAAAAATGAAACATGATGTAAAAGATAGAAGGAATTATAAATAAAAGGATCAATATATAGTGATGAAGGTATATCAATCAATATGTAAATTAATATAAAAAAGTTTATATGTCTTCAAGACATTGTTGCTCATCTATGTTTGCTATACTACTAATTTGAATTTAAGAATAAGAAAAGGGTTGTGGTGGATAAATGATATTAGAATAATGTTAGCAAGATGTTTGCTATCCTTATATGACCTCAAGTTTTTGTATATCAAATGATTTCTCTCTGAGCTATTCATAAATAGTGCAAACTATTTAATATATACAATGTGATCAGGATACTAAATATCAGCTGAAAATATAGCTATGATACCTCACTTTAAGATGCAAAATATAGTGCAAACTTGTGCAACTGAGTATCCTAATAATACAATAAATAACTATAGAATAGACTTAAAATATAGCATTTACAATTTACTTTAAACACTGTGTAAGTGTTCATTGATATTTTATTTAATAAATATGATATTAAACTATGTGAAAACTTTGTTACTATACTTCATTCATCATGCTGACCTAATTAATGAACTACAGTGGTTGTAAATACCTCAAGAGATCAAGTATAAGAGTACTACAGGGTAGAGGTAGAGGTATAGATTGGTATACCTTTTAACCCCTATACTCTTTATAAAGGGTATGTAAAGGGTATTGATGTAAAACAGGTACNTGAGATCTCCACTGCCTTAATAATTATAGCTAGTAAAGTGCCTATATTTGCTTTGACATAAGTTTAAATTTAAAATTTACAGTATTTTGCAGTTATTAAATAATCTCATTGATCTTGAAACTAAGCTAAAACTTCTAAAACTTGACCTAGACTACCAAACTATACCCTTTTTATCATAGTACACTTTATCAGTTGCTTATTATTGCACAATATGCAAATATTAATAGCACTAATTATTTTCTCTCTGTAAAAGCTAAATATATGCTTATTACTCATTATTAGCTATGTATAATTAATTATGCNATTCATTAGACTTTGGGACACTGAATGAGCTTATTTAATGTCTTTCACTTGACTNTTGCAATGTTGAGCTAAAAATACCTATAAAAGCTACATTTTAATATAAAGCATGCTNATAAATCTGTANTCATTCATATACCTTTACATATTTTGATTCTTACAGACTTTNAAACATGTTCTCTTCACCTCTTCTTTAAACTTACACTAGCCATATCATCAAAATGACTGAAAAAGTTCTTGTTAGAAAGCATAAGATAGCAGATGAGTTATTAGCCTCTACATCAAAAAAGCTCAAACTTATCACAATAATGACTTCTAAGTTGATAGAACACAAGGCATCAACCTCCTTCATTCATACTGCATCAAATTATATGGTGTTATTACCACTAAGATGTTAANAATCAACCTTCTCTATTTATGTTGCATCAAGTTAAGCAGTATAATTACTGTCAAACTTTCTAATATCATCAAGATAGGCCTCAACAGNCATGCATCTATTTAAACTCAAGAAGAAGAGGATGATGAACAAGCTGAATATGACATCATCAATATTAATATAAAACTTAATGAGTTATTCTATGAGGCATGCACACATCTGTCAAATACTCACTATATTATAGCATGCCTCTCAAAATACTGGATGTCACCTATTTATGCCTTCTTTAGTACAACTTTAGTGATTGAATATATTTAAAGTCAATAATGTCACATCTTAAAGTATTTTAAAAAGAGCTGTAAGATAATAGTATACTGTTATCTTAATAAGTCTAATACAGCATTAATAAATAATATACACAAGCNTATTGTAAAATGTTGGGAGCAAGAAGCTTTTGAAGAAGCTATGAATATGAGATCAACAGATGAGGTGCATAATGTGGTGGGTATNAAAAAGGATGATATCATTATAGTGGCCTTCAAAAGGATAGGGAAGAGAAAGGTGCAATATTTGCATTGTCAACACACTAAGATAGAGTTAAGGTCAGCCTACAAGCAGTATAGCATAGTGATAGTGTAGTATCACTAACTCAATATTATAGGGCAGAGATCATCTNTTAGATGTTTAAAAGCCTGTGGTCATTCAACATAATCAAAGACTGGGATTTTTAGTCATTAATAAAGATCAGAAGGTCAAAATATTACTTAATGTCACTTTTAACTATCTTATGTGATGTGCATCTTGTCTTCACTAATTATCATTAATGCATATCAAAAATGCTTCAGATGAGTATTGAATATCTCTGTAATGNATAATAGAAATCATCTAATGGATAAAAATATGACAGAGACCTCAATTTTATAATAGATGCATAAAGCTCTCCTAATCATCATACATTTTTCATGATCTCAGTCTATTTTAAATAAAACAATGAGCTATGCTGTATTCTNCTTGAGGTTTTCAAGATAGCTAAAGTGAGTACATCATACTGCTTGTGTNTTTTGAGTGACTGATTAAACATTGAATATTATCTAGTCTCATAGTAGTAAAAAAACTTGCAGAAGTTTTTNCAATAATACTAAAAAAAATTTAGAACAAAGAGAAGATTAGTATTGTAGCATAAAAATAATGTCAAATANTTATCTTATTACTACAGATTCTTAGCATTACTTGCGACAATGCCTTAAATAATAATAAGATGATCATNAAATTGAAAATACTCCTCATGACTTTTTTTCAGTAAGAAAAGCTATATTAAATATTTCCTATACATTGTCAATCTCATCATTAAGTCCCTCTTTAAGTAGTTTAATATATCTTTTAGGCAAGAATTAAGTGACATGATGTTCAATAATGTACACCAGCTAATTTAAGAGCTGGTCAATGATTTAGAGATAGAGAAAGTAATAACTCAAATAGAGAGTCAATCACTACCAGGGAGTGATAAAAATAATGATATAGATGGGTTTATGGATGAAATAAAAACATATTAGAGATTGAGCATAATAAGCTGAAAAATAGCATTATACTTATCTAGCTTGCATTGGTTAAAGTATGTGTACACTAAGTGAGATCAAAGTTTGAATCTCTATCAACTTTAATCACATAGCTTAAACTTTACACTCAAGTACTACTGTGCACTAAACTAACTCACAGTCAATCACAATATGAATTTGTGAGCTTTTGAGCTCATAAAGTAGAGTGAGATATCACAAAATAGCTACAAGATATTTTAAAGGTGTATATCTGCCAATTACCTTGTGTCTAATATCTGGTTGATATTTTGCACTAGGTGCACCTTCAGATTCTTAAATAGGTAACAATTTTCTTCTCATGAGGTACCCTCAATCTTGCCAATGTCATCCTCACTATGAACCTCATTGATCAATCACTAGCTACTAATTTCTTGAAGTATCACATATATAATCCAGCTATTCATGCATCTCTTATTATAGCAAAAAGAACCCTCAAAGCTGACTGATACATCCATAATTTATTACATCACCATGAGTATATTTGTTTAGCTTATTACTTGATAATTACTGATAGCTTTTATATCTCACAATAGTTTTGCACCCTCAATATAGACTGAATTACTTTGCAGAGGTTAAATGAGAGTAAGAGTAAAATATGGTGCAGAGAAGGCTATTTATAAGGAGTATGCACATTCATATGCCTCAATAGAGATTGAGAATATTAGCAATGATAATGTGGACAAAGATCTTGCAATATTTCTCATGTGGTATATTCATTTGTTATTACACATTGGCACTCCACTTTATTCAAACTTATTGCTGATACTTACCACAGTCAAAAAGTGTGAACATATTTGATAACATGCTGTCACTCAAGCTACTTAAGCATTCTGCATTAAATAATGAGTTAGATGCTTACCTCAAGATTGATGTCGAGGTAGTTCAAGATTCACTTTAATATTAGCATGAATATCATTCAAAGCAGCTTTAGTTGACATACACAGTACCTAACTACTTGACTATTCTTAATAAGTCTCAATATATACATCATGTCTTCTTGATTAGCTAATTTATATTAAACATAGGTATTTCTATTAATGTAGAATGCATATTCAGCTGAGGAAGGTTATTATTCTCTCATATTTGCAATCATCTTTCTATACAGTTAATGCAGACACTCTTATGCCTTAAAAAATGGAGCTTACAAGGCCTTATAAAGAATATAGATGTTAAACTGATAGTTTTGAGGCCTAAACTTAAAGGTGATGAAAAATTAAAGCTTAAGGATAGTTGAGCTAGCATTGTTAAAGAATAACTATAACATATTGCACTTAGATACTTTAATTGATGGCAGTAAATTCTACATACCTTTAGCTGAATATCCTCTGAGGTATAATATCCTTCAAAACTTCTGAGACCTCAATTATACCCTGACTCCTAATTACTCCCAGATTGAGAGATAAAGGTCCAAAAAGATAAGGATAAGGGTGCAACTATCAGTACTCAGGGGTTTACCTCTATAGTTCACTAGGCTCAATATACACAGCATTTATAGTATTTGGCACATCGAGGCTTTAGAGATCATTATTTTAGAATTTCATTTTAAATCAGATATAGACAGTTCAGAAGAGCAAGTGCAGCATGCTTATAGCAATTTGAACTCTAGCATTTGACAAATCATAAAAGTGCATTCATGTAATAAGTGGGGAAAATCAACAGCACTATAATTACTAACTGACATTTTGAATAAAATATGCTTAACATTTAGAAACTGAGCTATCTTAAGATAGAGATGACATTTTATAGTTGAAAAAAGAATGTTGATGATGAGAATATAGCTATGAAGTCACTATTACATAAATAGCTTATAGAATTATATTTTCTCCTTTTATGAGAGCTATCAAGTTATCTGCAAGTATTCATCTTTTTAATTTGATATATAGTAGGTGTCTTTTGTTAGATTTATATGTAGCTATTCTATATAAGCTATATTATAGTTGTCTATTATCTTAAACTGTTTGATAAAAGTTATAAAGTATGAGAGTGAATGAATCTTTAAGACTTTGAAGTTTGCATGAATTCCAAGTTGCATAAAGATGTCCTTTTTCTCATAGAACTAGTGAAAAAAATCATCTATATATTAAAGTGTCTTTGTATTATGAGATGGATACTATGTGAAGTATGCAAAATTTAGCAATCTATGAATGGCACAAACGAGGTAGTGAAGTGAGAGGTTATTAGATAAGAGCAAATTAATAATGCACATTATTTAATCACTTGCTACTGTCAAATGTGCATTTTTGCCAACTGAGACTGTTTAGTAAACTTAAGCCTAATTAGCATCTCACTGAGGGTTTATACAGTTAAGCTCAATATCTCAATAAGCTAGTCTAAAACTGCTGGGCCTAGCAAAATCACAAGTATTTTAGGGGTCATTGATGACTATTTGAGATTGCTGAGCTCAACAAAGAGAAAAATAGTGTAGGGGCTATCAATGAGCATTTAAAATAGATGAGCTAAGTAAAATGAAAAATAGCATAGGGGCTATCAGTGAGCATCTAAGATGAGTAGGCTTAGCAAAATAAAAAATAGCATGAGAGTTACTGATGACAGTCTGAGATGAGTGGGCTCAGCAAAATAAAAAAAATTATAAGAGTCACCAGCAATCATCTGAGATAAGTGGGCTTAGTAAAATAAAAAATAATATAGAGGTTATTTGTAATTATCTCAGACAACTAGGCTTAGTAAAATAAAAATTATTACCAAATATATTAGTGATTATCTGAGATAACAAGGCCTTAAATAATACAATTTATATCATTATAAGACTATCTAAGATAGTTGAGCCAGAGAATCATCTTGATGAGCATATTTTAGATAGTTAGCTTTAATATTTTAACAAGATCATTTAAGACTGTTTAAATTATTATTTTACTAAGAGAGTTATCTCAGTGAGACCACCTGATACTATTTAGCCTATTATTTCACCAAAGGAATTATCTCAGTGAGAATACTTAAAATTATTCAGCCTATTATCTTGCTAAGGAATTATCTCAATAAGCATGTTTTAAAATGTTAAGCTTAATATCTCAATAAGACTACTTAAAACTATTTAGCTTATTATTTTGCTAAGTCATGAAGTAGCATTATCAGTAATAGTCAGCCATCTTAGATGTTTGCTCATCAGTGAGAATAACTANCTCCTTAACTAGCCTTAGTGATAAGAAGGCATGGTCCTATATTTACTNATTTCTCTAGTGATATATAATGTTTAATAATCCACAACCTATAGNTCATTCTTGAAGATGTTTGTAATACTCACTGACAGGACTGCATTCTCTTATCAGTGAAAGAGATTGCTTTGTTAATAATTTAGATTGTCTTGTTGACTGATCTCAATAATAAAATAGCTTAATTTTGCTTCTATTTATCTTTTTGATGATATATAACACTCAATAATCTATAACACATAGCTCATTCCTCAAGATGTTTATGATACTTACTGATGAGGTTATATTCTTTAGTTTGTAAAAGAGATTGCTTTATTGGTGATTTAGCTTGCCTTGCTGACTAGTNTTAGCAACAAAATAGCATAATTTTGCTCTTATTTACCTTTNTGATGATATATAGCATTTAATAATTAATAGCCCACATCTTATTCTTGAAGATATTAATGATACTTATTAATGAGGTTGCATTCTCTAGTCAGTGAGAGAGATTGCTTTACTAGTGATTCAGATATAATTGAGCATAACATAAATAAAAGGCCTTGCATATTCTATATATTATTATATATAATAATCATATAGGTGTTTTATCCTAACTNATATTGGGCTTCATATATACTAAAATTTATTAATANTAAACAGTAACATGAAATTTTAAAATATGAATGGATATGATTTTAAAAATATTAATTTTAACATTTAAAGCTGCATTTTATTAGAATCAATAGCAAGATCACGCCCTTTGAGATGTGGACACATTATTTTAAACTATGTAGCTAATATAAAGAGACATATAGGCAACTAGCTTAATGTGCTTNCAAATAGATGAAAATATATATAATCTCAATAAATGTGATAGATATGTGCTACTATCTATCCTTCATTAAATGTGACTAGTCAAGAATTATACACTACTATGAGAAAGTATTACTCTTGATAAAAATAAAACTATTGCATATCACTAAAAGCAAATTGTGAGCTATAGTNAAATAAATTAATTATAAAAGCTCATTAGCAAAGCATTCTTAATGGATTATAAAGACTGCAGACTTAGTAGTAATAATAGTAAATATGTATGACTATAAATCATAGTTTATATATATATAAAGATCTCAAACTACTAAAAGCTTATTTGTGTGTAGAATCAGACCTGCTAGTCACTAAAGTTTATTGATAAAAGGAACTTTATATTCAACATGACAATGCAATCTTACTAGTGAGAGAATATAATATTATTGATAAAAGAATGCATTTAATATGAATAAGTTTATACAACATCAAAAATATAAACAAATNAGAATTTGAATTACNAGCAAAGCAATCTCTTTTATTGGCTAAAGAATGCAACCTTGTTAATAAGTATCATAAACATCTTGAGGAATGAGCTATGTATTATANATTATTAAGTGTTATATATCATTAAAAAGATAAATAAAAGCAAAATTATGCTATTTTATTGTTATATATCATCAAAAAGATAAATAAAAGCAAAATTATGCTATTTTATTGTTATATATCATCAAAAAGATAAATAAAAGCAAAATTATGCTATTTTATTGTTAAGATCAGTCAACAAGGCAATTTAAGTCATCAGCAAAGCAATCTCTTTCACTGACAAGAGAATGCAATTCTGCCAGTGAGTATCACAAACATCTTCAGGAATGAGCTGTGGGTTATGGATTATTAAACATCANATATTACTAAANAAATAAATAAATATAAGACTATGCCCTCCTATCACTAAGGCCAACTAAGGAGGCAGTTACTCTCACTAATGAGCAAACATCTAAGATGGCTAGCTATNACTGATAATGCTACTTCATGACTTAGTGAAATAATAAGTTGAATAGTTTTAAGTAGTCTTGTTGAGATATTGAGCTCAACATTTTAAAATATGCTTATTGAGATAATTTCTCAATAAGATAATAGGCTGAATAATCTCAAGTGATTTTANTGAGATAATCCCCTTGATGAGATAATAGGTTAAATAGTATCAGGTGGTCTCATTGANATAACTCTCTCAGCAAAATAATGAGTTAAATAGTCTCAAATGATCTTACTAAAATATTAAGGCTAACTATCTAAAATATGCTCATTAAAATGACCTCCTAGTCTAACTATCTTAGATAGTCTTATAATAATATAAATTATATTCTTTAAGTTATTATCTCAGATAATTACTGATATATTTGATAATAATTTTTATTTTACTAAGCCCAGCTATCTGAGATAGTCACAAATAACCCCTGCATTATTTTTCATTTTACTAAGCCCACTGCGATAACTTTTGGCAAGCAAGAGAATTTACACTAAAAGCTATTCACTAAACAACTTTTTGTCAAAAGTCTCATTATATAAGCAATATAGACCATTATTGTGCCTGAGTGACTTATAAGTAGTAATATAAGCTATAATAAGATTAATAAATTAATAAATTAATAATAAGGAATTTAAAATATAAGGCTAGGCATGTCAGCACTCTGTGAGTGGGGCATGTGATGACTGCTGCCGCTGCATCGACAGCCCTATGCATTATCACTATATGCTATCGATATAATTTGAGAATAAGTAAGAAATAATTTAGAAGACAATTCAAAAAAACCTCAGAATGCTTACAAGAAGGCATCTGTCAGCAAAAAGTTTATTTGAATAAGACAATGAAAATAAACATATATATCTTACTCATTATAATTAAATATGTTATGGTAGTATTATGGATAAATCACTCGTGATGGCCACGTGATATATCAGAAGGTTGAGGGTTCAAATCCCTCAGTTTATTTTATTTTTTAATATATTCTTTATCTCAGAATAACCTTGTCTTGACATTGACATATTTTAGGACATAATATCTTAAGATTTTTTATTACCTGAGGTGTTTTATATATTTTGTTTTTAAAACATCATCTGAATTTAATTTAATTTTTTTTTTAAATTGTATACTTAACCTCATTTTAGAGCTTATCCTGATGCCTGTCTGGATGCAATCTGTTATAGATAAGTGCAATAAGAACTGAGTTGAGCTTACAAAATGATCAAGTTCTTATGAAGGCTAGTTAGTCATGTGGTGTAATGAGACAAGTCGCCCATTAGATGATGTAAGGAATGACGTAGGTCATTGATTAAAAGGAGGAATGGGTGAATAAGTAAATTTTGAGCTTTTACCTCATATCCAACATCTGCTCATGAATTCTCAAAATTTTGATTCTATTTTTTAGACTACCTTTTTTCCGTAAACATTATGACCTCGGACATACAACTACCTATAGGCAACAACAACCAGGCTCTTGAATGGATGCATATATTCACCTAGACTCAGTCAAGTGAGCCTAGCACTCAAGACTTGCCACCACCTAATCAAAATGGTACAGAGTCACAGTCTGATATGCAAAACCACACTTTTTTCACACAGAACAATGGTCCAGAGTATACAGATGTGATCATCTCTATCAAAAATGTGGTCCCTTCTCCTACTAATATTGGAGTCAATAATTTTATAAACTTTTTCCTAGAGATACAAGAGATGATGAACCAGATAGCAATAAAAATAGCAGGGGAGATATCTTACAAGAATAACAGGCTCTTAAATGGTTTCGATAGAGATTTGAGTAAAGAACAAGTGCATACAGTCACTTCTCTAGCTCTAGAATTGCTTAAATACAAAATCCTCTTTACAAAAAAAAAATAAGAAGCTTTCTTCCTTCAATAAACAGATCAATGTCTACGATGAAGTCTTTACTCTAGTCAAAAAGGGTTTTTACACTAGTTTAAATCTCTTCATTAATAATGCCCAGAAGGCACTGGCTACACAAGCATCACTCTACAAAAGGAAAATAGTAAAAATAGTAACTAAAGATGGCCCGAGCACATCATTACTGGATCTCTTTACCTTTAGGGAAGAAAATAAACTTAATTCAGCCCTTTGACAGAAAGCATGGGGCAACTACAAGAAGTTCCTGAAAGAGATGACAGATGAACTAGTACAGCGATGATGGCTTAATCATTATGAAAGACTTTACACATTACTGTGATGGAGATCTAAATTTGATGTAATTCTGACCTTTGACATTGTTGAGCATTTATTATACTATGCTGAGAGGCACGAGTTTAACGAGCAAGTCTGGGCACATCAATTACAAGGTTTTTGCACGTTAGCTAGAAAGAAACAGAATGAGAGGCTACTGAACAAGATGAAGATTGAGATGAACGAGAAGCTGACTAGATCCATCTTACTAAGTAGATCCTTCAATGAAGGGAGATTCCATCCATATTCATCTAGTCAGAGAGAAGCCAGAGGAATAAGCTTCTCGAAGCCCTTTTAAAGCAGCAGACCCTTGCACACCAGAGAGAGCATCTGCCTCATCTGTAGATCTACCAGTCATTGTGCTAAGATGTACACTCAAATGAACACATTCAGAAATAAGCCAATTATTATTAAGTAGAACAAGGACAATGAGACACTCATTGACATCAAAAATAACAAAACTGAGTATTGTTTTTGATTCAATATGAAGGGACCTGAAGGCTATGCCAAAAAACATGACATGAATGTTTGGTACTACTGCTCTATGTATGGAGGAGGTAACCATCATGCCAGTGGCAACTCGTGCTCCACAATTTAGAGCATTAGGCATGCTACTTTGCAAATTAAAACTGCCTTTTGACATTTCATCTATTTCTATTTATCTGCATCTCATTATTTTCTAACCTTCTGCTTCAGTCATAGATCACATTATTGCTTTCTACAATTTAGACACCTTCAAAGTCTTTCTATCTAATCTTAGACTCAACAACTGATACCCACATCTATATAAATCAATCAAAAAGGGTTTCTTTATAGGTGTAAAAGGCTCACACTTACCCCACAACATTATACCTCCTTATTATCCCTCTAAAGATAACATCTGGATTGACCAGTACTTAAAAAAAAGAGATAGAAGCTAATCGTATGAATGAACTATTCACAAAAGCACAAATAAAAATGCTATGCAGCAGCACATTCACTGCATATCTAGTCCACATCGTAGTCACTGAGAATGATGACCATAAAGTCAAGCAAAGAAATGTTCACAATATCTTCTTCATCAGGGAACATAGACATTGCATTAATGACATGCTTGACTTTGATGATTACCCCACCAAGTGAGGCACAGCTATGACAGTAGCTAACTTTATAAGTACCACATTCACAAACTTTTGTACCTCAATAAATCTTGTTTGTCAGAAGGAAAACATGCATCAGCGTGTTTCTCTTAGGACTTCTAAGCTCAGCAGAGCCAGCAATCATGCATAATAGATGCATAGGATATTCGTAAATCTAGTGTTACAAAAGCAGTAGCTTCATCATGTATCCTGAGAGCTAGTTGCTCAGGATACTGAAGGTGCTACACATCTGCATTATTCACAGCTGATCAACACTGATTGACTTATTCTAGATCACTACTGCTCTGATGGGTATACAGGCTGTGACTCTGAATATTAAAAAGGCATACTAGACTATGCTAATTCATCCACTCAATAAAAAAATTCATTATCATCACTCATAGGAGCATATACTACCTCGACTATGTAGCTCCTTTTGGTCTAACCATGGCCTCAGGACTATAAGGTAAAGTAGTGGACACCACCATGGACATCTAGAAAGGTATAGGCGTATAACCTGTTGTAGAATAGGTGATCAACATAACTATTTTTTGCTCTCCTACAGGTGTCAGAATCATCTCAGATGGCAACATCATCTATGAGTATAATTATGATAGAAGTGGTGCTAAAGCTCTCCATCTGTAAAAACCTCACTTATAAATAAAGTATTATAAGATGTAATAACAATTAATAATAGCTTCTCTGTTTTAACTCATCTCCTTTTTTCAATTGTAGTCTTATTAGCAACAAATAAGCATCAAATAAGTATGCAATAAATTATTGTCAAATAAGCCTGATTTATTCCTAATATAAGAGTAAAATTAATTCACACTCTTAACTTAACTTATCTTTTGTCACCTTTTAATTTTAACTTTTTAACTTTTTGTGCCATGTGCTAAGTTTAAACCTAAGGCCTCTTACATTTCACTTTGTCAAGATACTACTTCATCACTCTTAACCACTACACTACTTTAATTTATAATTATTATTTCACATAACTTTATATATAGACCTCAACCTAACTTATAATAAAATTTTACAACTGCTTGATATTATTGGCTATTATCATTTTTCACGCATCAACCTTATACATAGTATACATCATCAAAAAGGTTTTGATGAGAAGAGCTAAAATCTGAAGATTTTTGATTAATAATTACTTTAACTTAGCCAATAAATGTAAAACTTAATAATGAACACTGATCAATATTAACTATACAATATGCTTTGGTCAGTTATGTTTATGCTCAATTGTGATTAAGATATTAATATTGTGTGTGAATTAATAATAATTGTTAAGCTCAACTACTATATTTTAAAGCTCCAACATTTGCCAATTCAGCTAATAGCTCACTCACATGTCAAAAATCAGCTCAAAAACTGCATTCAAGACTGCTCAAAAATTTGATCATAAATATTTTTATTGCTTGAAAATGAGATTTAAACTGAATTAAATAGAGAAATTATATTTTACTTTAAAACTATTATTTTATCATTCATTGATTATATTATAAAATTAATTTGCTTTCAATTAGATATGAATAAGCATCAAATTAGATATAAATTAGTATTAAATTAAAATACAAGAAAAAAACTAAAATAAAATAAATAAGTATGAATGATATCTTATTCACAAGTTAGGTTTTTATAGATGCCATGGAGCTGCTCAGAGTGTCATAGCATACAGACAAGGGGCAAGAGTTTGACTTTGTTTTCACTTATGTGGGGTTTCGATGGGATATACTAAACTGCATCATCAAATTGACAGACAAAAAACTGACAAAAATGGTCAGTAAATTACAAATTTCATCAAAGACTACAAAAGAAAATGATGCTCTCTTAAAGACATTCTCAGCCTTAATGGCTCACTCATACACACAATTTTTATCTATTTTGAGGGTCATTCTCATCTCACATCTCTATTAGCTCTAATCACCTCCTTCGACAAATGTCTTGAAGGAAGAGTGAAGCTATATTTTATACAACACTCAATATAGTCAGACTTATAATAGTGAATTAAATAACTCATAATAGATGCTCACATTTAATACATCCTATTAAAGATGCTGACAGAAGACCTCAATATATGGATTGATGCATCCTTCAGATAGAGAATTGGCCTCATATAGAAAAATACATTCACAGTCATGTGAAAATAAAAAGCAAGATAAAACAATGGCATGGGACATGACATCAGATGGGGCAAGGTGATAGCAATTAAACTTGCCATCACTGTGGTGGAAATGCATGGCTCGAANAACACTTTTGATTCTAATNAAAAGTAACAATTAAGGTGTAATAAGTGCCTTCCAAAAAGGCCACAGCAAAAATTGGATGGTTAATCAGTATATCANGTGAGCAGAGGCCATCAGCATGGCCTCCAATATCTTCTTCAAATTTACATATATCACTTTTAAAGAGAACCGTGCTGACCCTATCTTGCATGAGATANTGGACAATAGCTTCTCTCTCATTGGCTTTAACATTCCTCTACCAGAGAAACTTGAGAAATATCTCTCATATGCTTGATGATGTCTATCAACAGGTGCCTACTAGTGTAGGTGCATCCTCCAGAACTGGTTCTTCTATGTCAACATATTTTGGTGGTCAGCTGGTCGCANCTCTGTGCACTTTAGTTAGATAAAANATAAAACCTAGAAAACCTAAAAGCAGTGATAAATACTCACTATCTGTCTTCAGACTGCACGTACTCGCATGAAATAGAATCTNTAAATAGATGACATCATTCACTTTATTTCAAACTTCCTTAGACAGAGACCTCTTAGGTGACTAGGCCTTTTATCATAGATATAATGTTATGCTTAACTCTATCGATAATTTGACGTGAGAGNGATATGCTATCAGCTTACTCAGATTCATGCAATACTGTAATGCACTAGGAATATCAGAAGGTTGTAGAATGCCCGCCTCAGACTCATTGCTAGCTGGTTTCACCTCAAGTGGTGCTGCTGAAATCAGCTCTGCCAATAACTAGATCTGGGGCCTAAAGTTTTAGCACAAGATCAATAGAGTAATATAAAAAAATGATGCACAGCTNAAATAAGCACTTGAAGGTNTTGCTAACCTTGTGCTGCCTTCCTCNAAATGTCCCCCTCTCCTACCCATCACTTACGAGCACATTTTAGCTCTCNCAGAGGATCTAAACTCCCTCAATATATTTGATGCAGCAGTCTGGGCTGTTGCAGCTATCNCTTTCTAGGCATGTTGTCATCTCAATGAGCTAACCATCGTTANGATGCATGACTTCAATCTTAAGAAGAACGTCNTGAGAGATTGTCCTCATTCAAGTGGAATGGTACAAAATGCAACAGCATACATCTCATTCTACATACCTTTCTCTAAGATGATAGGCACAGAAGGCGCAGACATTATCCTAACTGACATAACCAATATCATATTTCTAGTTGCAGTCTTATAGAATCATTTGAAACAGAATCATGANATCATAGACAATGCTCCACTATTNACCTTCCAGCAAAGTGATAGATGGCTACCGCTCACTAAACCTTAGTTTCTAGAAAGGTGTAATCAAATTTGGAAAAACTGAAACCTATCTAGAATCAAAGGGGGGCACAGTTTCTGCATAGGGGGCATCACAAAACTGTTGCTTAGAGGCACACCCCCAGATGTTATAGCCAAGTAAGAACAATGGAGATCAGACACCTTTCTCATTTATTGGAGGAAATTTTCTTTCATTTTTCATTTTCAGAACATTTTATGATGTCAACTCGCACAGTTTATTTACAACTATGGATGACTTTATAAAAAGAGTTCAACACGAAANGACAAAAGTATTACTGAATACATGTAAAGCATAATTACTCTTTTACAGTTGTAAATGACATCTCAATCAGTTAGTAATTGTTGCACCTTTCAGCGGCAGGAGCTTGCTCTGGTAAGATGTGGGTCAGGTTCCCTTGGGGAACTCGAGGTAGTGAGCTGCACTTTGGAGGTGTCACTCAGTTCTCCCAAGGGAATTCTTTTCTCTTTTTCAAGAATTACTGAATGCTCCCGATAAGCAGCTCGTGGTCACNGTGTCACATCAACCCCCATGTTGCAGGATCATTGATGGTCTTCATGTNAGCACATGTTTGCATTTTCACATCACGTGCCTCCTCACGGCCACACCTTGAGACCCCAACCTGCACCTAAAACTCATACTGAACTCTGTTCNTTTCTGTNTTACTAAGATTGACATGAAATTTTCCCCTTGCAAAAGGAACCACAAATAATTAACTAGCTGTCAATGGNGGACTTGTCNCGCTTATTCTGATTATGTAANGAGACTTTCGACAAAAAGTTGTTGAGTGAATAGCTTTCAGTGGAATTTACAGTCAAAACTGAAAGTAACAATTTAGTTGTACAAAAGTAGTAGTGACTTGACAGCCCGCACCANAGTCACTGAACGCTATTGCCCCACCAAGTTNGAANGCAAAAGACCATTATATAAGCAAGTTGCATTCTGTGGACCTGCACTNGACGGACTTTACCATCTCACACAATTCTGATGCANGCAACGTGATCACGTGGCTGGCTGCTTTGGTCAATAGAGCACACGCGTCTTTTACCTTCATACCTATATCACGCTGAACTCCTCGAGGACGATTATTGGGTAGGACACTCAAGGGAGCTTTTGACATACCAGAAATACGTCAAGCGGGCTTGTGANAAGTTGCTGAAGATACCGTGCAGTGGTCGCGAGTACAAAATGAGCATTACCGCATGNACATGCAACTGCAGNGCGCAAAAATTCAATATGCACCATCTATGTAAGCACCTTGTTCACGCTTGTGCACCTCCCCCTATGCATTTCTGGTACCAATTCATCCATCATTGTGCCACTCCAATCTACCACTATCCTNACTTAGGTNCAAATGACCCCAATTCTAGTCACCTGCACCCTGTTGATTCGGCCAAATTTGTGNAGGCCAGCAGCTCTACCANGGATGGTGATGACCATGTGGCCATNGGTAATGACATTTTCGATGGTGCTGNTAGCCAACACACTGTAGGCTTGCCTGCTACGGGCAGTGCGGCTGATATTTTGGGGACTCAAACATATAGGGAGAAGTCACCTGCCAATGAAACTTCGGACCTTGAAAGCGATGAAGAGGAGNTGAGCCATGTTTTTCCATCGCGTTATGCTCATTTTATGCACCAGGATATATTCTGGGGATCTCAGAACAAAGTGAACAGACACGCTCTCGAATTGCGTGCAAGGATGCTTGAGGAGGGCACGGAGATCAATTTGCTCCCAACTCTCGCATCGGAATCTGCTTTGAATGCACAGCTTCAGCACCCGAAACACCAGTGGAGACTTATCTCCTTGTTCAAGACGTTAATCAGGCCTCCGTTGTGTTGGATGGTGGAGCGCCAGGCTCTTTCATCGGAGTGATAGCGTCTTGACAGCCTCTGAAAATTCATATCATTTGTGCTATTTCATGAACAACCTTCTCTCCTCTTGTGCAGGCATTTTCTTACTTATTGCTATGTTGTTTTCATGTATTCACATGGCATAGATAATTCCAAATATACATACTAAATAATCTGTCTCTCACTCTGCTGCTCCCTGCATCAGAATTATGCGAGACGGTAAAGTCCGTCGAGCACAGGTCCATGGAACGTGATTCGCTTATATAATGGTCTTGTGCGTTCCAACTTGGTGGGGCAAATAGCGTTCAGTACCACAGTCTAACAAACAGCCGTAATGGAAAAACGCAAGACACCAGAAGATAATGTACGCCAAGCTACTTATGATCCTTTATTCTGACTCTCTTTCACTTGTCCCGGCCTACAGACAGATCCCAGAGTGGTGACCGCACGCAGGCGTTTTGCTGAACCTGATGGTTTCAAGACGACAAAACTCAAATCGACTAGAGCACACACTCCACAATTCAAATCTGTCTTTTCAGCGTCCCTCGTGCGCGTGAGTGGCCACGATCCATCATCCAGTGCAGCTCCGAGATCTCCAAAGCCGACCAGAGTCTCAAAACCTCGATCAGTGCCAGCCCTTCGTCAATCTGGACTGTCGCACGCGAAGCCTCTGCGACCCGCTCCTCCCCCGCCCCCACGGCCTGATATCATCGTACCTAAACGAACCGGTCAAAGCGTTGTCTCCGCGGATCGCAACTCGGCATCCATCAAGACCAAACCTTTAAGCGCGTATGCACATGCCTGGTCCGTTCCTTCACCCTCCTCGGTTTCTCCTAAAGAAAGACATCCCCTTCCAATCGCTCCTCCCTTTCCCAAGTCTCTGACGTCGAAAGGTGCTCCGTCGAAGCCTCTGAAATCAATTTCGAAAACTCGCATTGCCCTTGCCACCGATATCCGGAGCGAGGGTGGGACGGCGGAAGTGTTGGGGCTGTTCTTGCAGCAACATGGTACGGGGTATACGTCGGTCGGCGACCGCGAGCTTGCGCGTGGTCTGGAAGTGAGTCCGCAGAAAGCTTGGGGTTCAGGTGGAGCCAAGGGTCCGCGGTACCTCAGGTGCGTACACGTTCTTCTTGCGGTAGCTATGTGTTTCAACTTGATATCTCTAGTGGTGGCCTCGCCGAACGCGCTTCTCGAACAATACACCGATACCAAATGTCATCCTCGCTCTGGTACAAAGAAGCCAGCAGACGCGGCATCTCCATTCGACACAGTTCTCCCGATCTGAAGATGCGCATACACCGCGTCCTGAACATCGTCTATAGTGCAGGGCGAACCAAAACGAACGTACGTTCCTGCCTGGCTGTTTGTCGTGTCTTGGACAAGCGCGGACAGGAAGGTGACAAGATGTTGGTGCTTTTCGCTCTGCCGCATCCTTCTGGCGGCGAGGTGAAGCGCCTCGAGGAGAGCGAGCTTGGTATCGGTAGAGATGTGTGCGTCTGGAAGCCGTGGCATACCGTGTCCCTTTCAAACGAGATTAAATCCCTCGCAACCGTTTTTGCGGAGGACCAGATTCGCGATATCGTGCTGTGCACCCGTTTTTTGCTATCAACGTGAGGGTTTTGTTGTGTGTAGTACTTGTACAATGATATCTAGGTGTATTTGTATCTTTGCTCGTCCCTTGTGCAATTATATCTTGAACGTTCCCAGAACGTTCCCAACTTCCCTTTTGGCGCGTGAGGGCGGGCCGGGGCCGCGCTAAGCGCTAAGTACTGGTCCAGTCGCGTGCCTAACGTTACGGATTTGGGCTCTTTGAGTCTTTCCTCTCCTCCTCCAGCCCTGCTTGCCTTTCGCCAACACAAGCATTTTATTTGAAGCATCATCATTGTTCGCATTCAAATCCTTAAAAGTAAGCCTTGCCTTTGTCCACTACATGCAGAGACATTTATAGAAGATTTAAGATTGACACTAGGGATTGATTGATTGAAGTGACTTCGCAGACCGCAAGACCCCTTTCATGATCTGAAGTATAAACATTCAAGTACGTTTACTTGACATCTGTCCACACACCATTCAATTGACGACGGCGACGAACTCGAAAGCTCTGCCTTCTGGATGTCGCCGCAAGATGCAGACCCCGGTCACAGAATCCGCCAACGATCTAATACCAACTCCTTCTCCCCGTTCAACTGGCGAAGGCCTCTCTCGAGCACTCCCGCTCCTCCCGTAACAGCACAGGCCCAGGCTTCTCTATCACTCGAATCTCTCATCACATCCCTCACCCCTCCCTCCGTCCCGTCTCTATCTCATGCCCGCTCGCTAGTTGCGGCTCTTAATTCTGAACAGAGACCGTCGTCTTCCGTGCGGGCTGCAGCGCTGTTGCCCGTCCTCACCTCACTGTGCTCCAACGATCCCCCACCCGCCTTGCAGGCTGTCGGTTTCGACGTCCTCGCCGCATTTCTCGGGACTCAGCAGTCCAGCCCCCTGAGCCTCTCCGATAGACTCGCATTCTTCTCTCTATTCTCAGCGTCTTCAGGAGATATGTGGTTGCAAGATGTGTGGGAGCCCCGATTCAAAGCGCTCGAGGCGCTCACAAAAGAGGGTACAGAAGTTGCAGCGATTGAGATGCATCTCCTCCGGCTGCTCGAGGGATGGATAAAAGCTGCTTTTAGGGGACTCCTCTCTCAAGACGGGGTATCAGCAGCAGAGCGTGCAGATCGCGAGAGGTGCGTTGAGGTTCTCAGCGCATTCCTGACTAGGACGGTTTCGCGGATCGAAGTCATATCACGGCTGCGAGAGGAAGACATTTCTGGCGTTCTCAGCGGATTTGCTCGACTCGTTGAAGGTGGTCTATCGATGTCAACCGATGGGCTTGGCTTGTCCAATGCGCCTTCAGAGTATCAGAGTCCGGTCAGTACGCCTACCCGGATGGCCCACCGTCGGCATCCCTCCTCAATGTCCGTCGCCCTTGCTTCTCCCTCGGGTCTTGCCCCAGCCCACCCTTCCCGGCGCCCGCTCGATTTGGCTGTCACAATCTACCTGGACCATCTCTCTTCTCAACTCAAGCACCTTTCACATCCCCATCTGAAAACCATCCTACCTCTCCTTTTCCGTTGCCTCGCATTTTATTCATCCTCACTCCCTCGCCTCTCTCTCACGAGCGACCAATTCGAGACGACGGACCCCCTTGAACGGCGCATCATTGAGACGCTTGATCCACTCCTCAACGGCGTCTACACGACATCCTGCTTCCTGATCTCGAAGCGTCACCTGCTCCCCAACCTCGGCACGACCACCGGGCTTCGTAAATCTGTCCAAACATCCACAGGCGCCTGCCGCGCGCTCCGCATTTACATCCGGCGCACCCTCTGTTCGCGCCTCGCCCGCGCGTATATCGCCCGTGCGAGCACGGAAACCTACACTCCGTCCGGCGCTCCAGGGAGCATCAACCTCGAGCGAGATATCATGGAGCGGGCATGGGCCAAGGACGAAGTCACGCGTGGTGATCTTGGGAAGGTCGGACGCATCCTGCACAGGGCAGTCGATGCCTGGGTCGGCCTCTCGTCCGAACAGCTGACGGGCGGTGATGGAAGCGAGAGGGATGAGGTTTTATTGGAGGTTGCGGGCGTGTTGAAGGATGTGTTTCAGGAATATGATGAGCGAACAGAGATGGAGGATATTGAGCAGGAAGAGACGAACGTAGTGGGCGAGATTTTAAATGCGTTGACGAATTATGTCCTCCCGCTCAAGTACGCCCTACCCGTTCTACGCAAGCATTCAAAAAACTGATTTGGATTACAGGTATCAGGACGGAACTCCGCTCATCATGCCTCTCTCCCACTCAAAGGATGCACCTACACCCTTCCTTCGGACCCTCTGTTACCTCCTTGACCGGGACCACGCAAAGACACCTTCCAACCCCCTCCTCTCCACAATCCTCCTCAGCATTTCTGATCATCTCGTCGATTCCGATACCGCAAAGTTGATTACCATCATGTTCGAGCGTGAAGACTTGTCGCCTATCAACTTTGACTGGATCTCAAACTGGAACAGGATCCTATGCAATACGTCTTTCTGCACCCCAAAGCGTCCTCGCACGCGTTTGGTGGTGCTAGAATCGCTGCAGGCTGCCGTTGCCTTCGTCAAAGATGTGCCGAAGCACCGACAGCTGCTCGTAAACCTCGTGTTGGAGAGTTGGCGAAAGCTGAAGGTCGACAAGGGCGATATGGATGGTGGAGAGATCGTGTGGAACATTCTCGCCGACGAGGTTGTTTTGCGCACAATCGAGGACCAGGATATCGGCTCCGGGGACATCTCTGCTCCTGCGCATGCATCTGAAGGCCTATTCATTGAACAAGCACTCGATCTCATGATACGTGTGGCTACCGAAGGCGATGATACCGAAGGCGAGACGACACCGGTCAGTCACACTGCGCATTCTTCCATCTCCGTTCCTTCAACGGTTACTCCATCGGCTGCCGTCTCGCCAACTCTGTCTCGGGGCCAATCCGAGTTTTTGGCTCCGCAAAAAGAGACCACTATGCCATTCTCCTTATTTTCATTTAGTACTCCCCACGTCGCGCGATCCACATCACAGACGCCTCAGCAGCTCCTCGACGACACATCCTCCGTCAACGTTGCTCCTCCACCCGCTCCGGAGACACCGGCTCTCTCGGGTGCTGTGGGCGCCATCGTCGCACTCTTGCATATCTTCAGTCAGCTCGCATTCACTCCATATGCGCTCCAAGAACACAGTCGCGAGCTCGGCGTAACCGTGTTTTCCATCCTCATCGATCAATTGTCTCAGGCAAAGTCATCGCGCGCACGACTCACTGTGCTTCAGTTCTTCTTCCGCCTACGGGTTGACCGCGATCACCGGTTGTTTTCTCTGTACAAGCGATATGACCGGTTAGGCCATATCGCGACGCTGGCGGGGCTCATTGGGAGAGTCGAGGTGCCGTCCCCGGCCGGCGCTGAGGCGGAGCACACTCCATCTGCAGAGGATCCCTTAGCTGATGTGCATGACATTCTGAAGGCAAGAGCAAGAGCACCGGAAAGAGGCGGCAGGCGGTGGTCAAGAGGACGCGATCCAAAACCGTCGCGTTCGGGTTCAAGTCGCAGTAGATCTCGAGTGATCGGCCCTAGCAAACTACCCCCGGGGCCTCCGCAGGAGACGAAAGTTCGGACACCCATCTGGCGCGTCCCGGAGTCTCTACCATTCTCCGTGCCTGAGTCTGATACGCCGAGCGACGGCCTTATCTCATACGATCCTGAAGGTCCCGGCAACCGTCTTGTCCTCCCCATTTCAACCTTTCTGCGGGCCATCATCACCATCATCGAGACAGAAAAGGATTGGGAGATTTTATCCTACGTTCTTTGCCATCTTCCGACCCTGCTGGCTAACAAACACCTCTTCTGTGGACCGAAATCCAGAGGAGCTATTCGAGATCTGCTCACCACGCTATGCACTGGAATTTCGACGGGTTCATTTGCTACTTCTGTTACATACTGGCCGCCTGGATTGAAGCCTCGCGATGCACAGGGCTTGGCTTATCACATGCTTTCCGTGCTCATCAGCTATCGAAAGTGTTATGATCCTTCCCTTCAACACATTCTCGTAGAGGTGCTGATTGGGGGGCTGAGCGGGCAACAGTCGACTATCAAGTGCTGCCTGCACGCATTATCCTTGTCCGCTTTTGAACTGCCGAATTCCATCAAACGGTTCCTTACTGAGATCTTGCAAAAGTTATCTCAGATCATGACGAACGCCACCATTGCCGTCCACATCATCGACTTCTTGGCTATTGTCGGCTCTCTGCCTCCTCTCTACGCGAATTTTATCGAGGACGATTTCAGGCTGGTTTTTGGTGTCGCGCTTCAATACTTGCGGTTGCATAATCGACCCGAGCCCTCTGCGGAGACGTCTTGGGCTCTATCTCAGCACGTCCGAATAATGTCTTACTACATCCTCTACTCATGGTTTTTGGCCGTCAAGCTACCTGATCGACCTCGCCATGTCAAGTACATAACCAGGCAGCTGCTCCTCGCTAACGAAGGACAGGACGAAGTCGATGAGCCAGCAGAAGTGTGCTTTGACTGGCTTGCGCGCTACACATACGGCAGCGGGGATCCTCGACCGGCAGATTCTATGTTGAGTGACATCGTCATGAATCCCAGTGCTCTGAGGCCTCCGTCTGAGGTGATTAGCGAAAAGACCTGGATAATCGGGAATGCCTTGATCACCATTCGTGCGTTGGCCAAGATAGGCTGGATAGAGGCCGTGGCGCGTAGACCATCTGGACTCACCAAAATTCTCGCTCGTATCGAAAATGTACCAATGGTGGGTCCTGGTGAAGTCGATCCTGATATAATATCCGCACCCGCGGTGCTGGCCATGGACCGCGATCCGACGCTCGACGAGGATGATTTGTATCAGGTGAGTCCGTGCTCTTTCTGAGAGAACTCCGGTTGTGTATCACGCATGCTGCAGGAGGTCTTGAAGACACTTTATCCCCCTGTTACGGACAGTGTCCCGGAACAGGATCGCCCAGATCCCATTACAGGCTATGTCTGGCAAGGGACTGCCCCATCCCAACGCCGCAAGGACGTGGCTATCGATCCGGCCTACTTTGCATTGCAGCTCTCGCCCTACCCGGATGACTACAGCAAAAGGCAAAGCAAGGTAGTCAATCCGTCTGAACTTCCAGCTTTATTCCGTACTCTCGACAGAATGCCCGTCATTGATACGCACAAAGTCGGCATTATGTATGTTGCGCCCGGCCAGACCCACGAGATCGACATCCTTTCCAATACCCATGGATCTCCTGCCTATGCCCGCTTCCTGGAAGGTCTAGGCCGACTGATCCACCTGCGCGGACAGAAAGATGTCTACGCTGGTGGCCTTGACCCTGACGAAGACGGCGAGTATGCATATGCCTGGTGGGACGATATTGGACAAATTCTCTATCACACCGCGACCCTTATGCCCAATCACAAGCACGACCCACAGTGCAACTTAAAAAAGCGCCACATTGGAAACGACTTTGTCCGCATCATCTGGAATGACTCGGGTCTCCCATATAAATTCGACACGCTGTCCACTCAGTTTCAGTTTGTCAACATCATCATAGAACCGCACTCCTTGGGTGCCATCGCTGCATTCTCCAACAACTTACACGAAAACGAGTACTTCCGCGTCACCGTGCAGCGAGCAGAGGGAATGACCTCATTCACTCCTGTCGGAGACTTCAAGCTCATCTCTGCCGAAAACCTCCCTCTGCTCGTGCGACAACTGAGCCTGTTGGCTGACTGGTTCACCTCGGTATTTCAGTTCACCAAGAACGATACCGTGCGGATGGAGATGCCGACAAACTGGCAGTCGCGTCTACAAGCCATCAAGCGATTCCGCGCGCGGATGCCACCCGCTCCTCCTACATCGGAGCAGGCGGAGGGCATCATGCGACAAGAATCTTACAGGGACTTTACTGTAGCTTTCTAGGATTACGACAGAATCATTCGAAGGACATACTCACACATATTTCGTGGATTTACGGGGGAAGTATTTTGTTTGCCACACGCGAAAAGCGACGACGTCCTCGAAGGACCGCGCGTCTACTTACAGTTTTTCGTTTTACGAGTTTTCCACATTCTCATCATCTATCACTCCACACTGTATTGCTTGCTCACTGGTATTAGTTTACACAAAAATGTAGGGTATAACGGCACTTCAGTATTACTTGAAACAAAAGTCGACGAGATGTATCTTGCGGTATACAAATGGATGTTTACATTTGGTAACATATCATCATGTTCAAAGTCAGTCAGTGTAGAGACAGGAAATCCCGGTATAGAGAAGTGTATTCCTATGCGCACGACGTTCGGACGTTTGAAGGATCGCGGGAGGAGTCAGCTTTGCGCCTCCTACGGGCAAGAAGAAGGGGTGCGATGGGAGCATCCGACTTTGAACGCAGTGATTGCACAGTGTTGGTGCCCGACTCACTATCACTGGATATTTCGATGACAGATTGATCCCTTGGCTTGCTGCTGGCCTTCGGTTTCGGTTGTGGTCGTGGAACCGTGAAGGAGCGAATTGAGGAATCACTATCGCTGGATAGGTCGATGACTGAGTCGTCTGCTGTGACAATGGTCCCTTCCCATGCTGTTAGCTTCACGGCTGGACGTGCCAGAGGGCGGGGTGAAGGGGATGTTTGGCGGTACCGTTGACGAGGCGATGGTGTTGCCAATACAAGGCTTGCGGTCGTGCGTGTTTTCTTGGGTGTGCTGACCGTGGAGCTTGTTGTGGCTCTGTGGACGCCGTCAGGCGAGGGAACGCGTTTACGTGGAGAAGTGTGTCCATTAGACTTTCTGGGAGATTTTTGTATACGGCCACTGTAGTCGTCGGAACTAGATGATAATGAATGTGAATGACGGCTACAAGTCCTAGTCCGCCGCAAGGGCGTGTGTATCGCTGGAGAACGAGCCCGAGGGCTTGATGGTATGGTCTGTGGTCGTGGGGGTGGCGGCAAGGTATCAGAATCGTCAGAGTCATCGCTGGACTCCTCTTCTTCTTCCGCAAAGGCCATAGGAAAAGGTCTTGGGACGGAGGGCGTAGATGGAAGGGAGGGTTCCCGGTAAGTCGCGACTTTTCGCGTCCGTTTATTCGCGCTATCTAGAACAGACAGAATGGAGCTGGTGGAAGCCTGATGTCCAACAAAAAGGGATTAGCTAGGGACAGACAGGACGTCGTCGAACATACCAGGGGCTTGGCTTTGCCTTTGGTAGGTGTGGCGGGTATAGATGGTGGAACGTTGTTGGCTACCTTNGCCTTGACTTTGGTGCCTGCCTTCTGGACCGAGAAATACGCCTTGACAGAGACTCGGCTGCTGGTCACTGAAAGAGCCGCCTTTGCTTTCCTCGTTTTCTTTGAGGTTTTCTGGATCAGGGCTGGTGCGCCGTCCTCCGAGTCATCAGAGACAATATCNGCATCCAGATCAAACTCCTCCTCCTTGTCGCTCTCTTCAGGTATGGCCACAATATTTTTTTTGTCCACCTTTCTNGGCCTTTGTACCGCCGGTTGTTGTTTTCTTCTTCATCTGCCCACCNGTACGGGTCCCCTTCACTGCCTTCTTCGCTCTCTTCTTCTCCGCTACGGCCTTGAACTGCTCAACCAAATCTGGCCGAACCATCTCCACCATACAAGCAGGCATCCACATTCTGAGATGACTGTCTGGCTCNGGCGGTNCAGACTTTGTCTTCTTCTTTTTCCCATCTCCCCCGTCACCATCCTCTTCATCACCCTCCGAATCCGATGCCTGGACATCGTAAGTCGTATCGGCAGGCTTCCTGATGCCCTGCACACCAGCCTCCGAGAGCCGAACCAGCTGTGCCGGTGCGATNTCCAGGCGATANTCCAGCACGCCGTCGGTAGATGCNTGCTGACGTGANGAATGAATCTTGACAATCANCTGCTCGCCGCCCTCNTCNTCCNCATCGNACATCNNNCNCCTNCANCNNCNNNNATGAAAAATACTTGGCCAACATCTTCGAGGGTGTCCCGANCACGATATTTCTGCCCTTCTTAGTCGGAGTACTCGGCATCATGCCCCTCGTAGTNGCCTCAGCATTCCGCCCATCCGCCTCCAACGCTGCCCTCCGCAGAATCCTCAACACCGCGCTCGGCCACAANACNGTCCGNAAGCGCTTAANGATNATATCCTTCAATCCCCACTCAAAATGCAGCTCGCACAAATGCGCGATCTTTCCAAGGTCGGGTTCACGCTCCCANTTGGGNGGGACGTGCGTGCGCCGCGCACCAGCATCNTTNTCAGACGTGATNGGATTCGCGTACGACAGCAGGATATCGATATCAGGGAAATCGTCCGGCACGNCTTTCGCCANCGCAAGCTTCTTCGTGCCCAGATGCCCGCTCGCGTTGGTNCGGAGCTCCTCGCGCAGTGCGCGCCGCCACCCGACGAGNAACTCGGGGAGCGCGTCTCGGTCTAACTTANNTGCGGCCTCGAGCAGCTGGTCNCCNAAACCGCATTTCGCGAGCCCGTGCGCGATGGCGGGACCGCACCGAGGAAGACCGGCCTGGTGATAGTCGCCACCNCTGAGTAGGCCGATGAGGATGCACCCTCCGCGAGAGAGCTGGACGGAAGTATGTTTCAGCAGTGCGCGGGAAGTGTATATGGTCGAGTGGTTGCCNTCGTCTCTGCCGTCTGCGTTCTTCGTTACGTGNTGNCGNTTGCCAGAGAGAGTTGCACTTGGACTGNTCAATNCANGAGCATCNGTNTATAAATTCAGGAGATGGNGAAATGATAAAATAAAAGACGAACTTGCGAACGACCATGATCGCACCGAACAAGAAATTGTCNACGTCGTCCGATAAGATGGCGTCAATAACGCCGATGCGATTGAGGTATGCNAGCTCAGCTTCGGCTTCACCTGGCGCCTGGTNGNATGAAGTCATCAGAAACTGTNTGNTTGCTTTATTTCNNNGTTGCNATTGATGCTGAGACGACCCGATGCCGGATACGAGCAAGTTCNTCACAAGTCATGATATAAANCATTCGCCTTTTCCGGCNTATCGCCCANGTAGACGGAGAGGCAACGAACCGGTTGGCAATTCCGTAGGTCAGAANTGTATGCCACNATAATAGGACNTGCATGGACTCGGGATAATCAAACAGCGACAACTCACCATTCTCCACTCATATCCAAATGCTTCAATGATGCCCTTCATCCCGTTTGTAAGCCAGTGCTGATTGCCGCTGATCCTCTTCCCTCTCTTCATGTTCGGCCGTTTAGGCCCGTCGAAAATGAACAGCGGGAGAAATGGCGTGCTCATCAGGCGAGAGCACCTAAAGAAGAGNGTTCGGAGCTCTGGGTTTTCACCTTCCCTACCATATGTCGCGTGAAAAAACCATATAGACGCATCAATGCCAATTCGCAGACCGCGCACGCCTAAAGGGTTCGCTTCGAAACCGTCGACGACAGCGAGGTGCGTCAACGAACGCGACTCGCCCGCAGGGCGGAGTATCTGGAAGCGATAAATTGAAGGATTTCGCAGTTTGGCGAGAGACACTCACATCCCAGAGGCCCGACACNCCCATCTATGATAGTTTAGCTGAATGTTAACCAGAGAGCAAGCAGGTCCTGTGGAANAAGATCTGAGCCACATTTTGAACATCTGTAAATTCATCGCGTCGCGTCGCGGTCACATGCTTTCATGTCACGACTCGAAGCATTTCCATCGCTCAAGCTCAAGTCTCTCCCTTTCTGCACACCCCATTTTCACTGCGAGCGTACGTGTGTACTTCTCTCCTTGAATACTTACACGAGCAAAGTGAAAGACAGTGCTTTTGAACTGAACAAAATCATGTATGACCNAAGGTTGTATGGATCTTATCTTATCTATGCGCGTATGACGACCAATTGCGAGAACAAGATCGACTTCGAATCNACGCCGTGGAGGTTGACTGGGACTCTCACTGGCCGCCATGACTATTGCCNNTCTNACCGGTGTCTTTNCTCTCCTCGCCGTTTACCCTCATGATCCCGTTGAAATTGCTTCGCGCGACGACTGCCTTGCCAACAACTACTACGGCACTTACGGCGATAGCAGTGTCTTCCTCCCCCCGGCATCATGTTATCATGGCCGTGGACTCTCNAGTTCTGCCGTCACTTTTGACGCTTTTTACGACTATATCGAGCCCGTAGAGCTCGTCTGGGTACAAGAGATGGCTCTCGAGGAGCACCTGAAACCAGCTGTATCCTTCAAGGACATCACCTCGGTCCTCAGCGCCCTAGATAGCCTGACTGACCTTCCCGACGNTCAAACCGAAAGTCCAGTTCAACAAGCCCTTTCCACTTCCTCCAATACTGATGGATTCTACCACGTCCTGCACACAAGTGNTACATCCGCTCTCCTTGCCCTTTCTCGAACCAATGCCCACCGTCTCTCCCTCGTCCTCCCCATCAATTGGCGCCCATACGCCCTACCCTCCAATCCCATCCCCCTTTCCCCCGTCCCCTCCTCCTCCATCGAACGCGTCCGCGATATTCTCTCCACTCTCGCTTTCGACCCGCTCGTTGCCAAGGTTGTTTCTAACATCTCTGTCCCCCAAATGCGAAACGACATCCGCTGGCTCACCGGAGAGGACGCAATGTCCCATATACAATCCCGCCACTCCTTCTCCTCGGGTGCACTCGTCGCCGCATCGTGGCTGAAGCGCAGGTTTGAAGATACCGGCGCGAGCTGCGAGCTCCGCCCTTTCCTCTCCGGCTTTGCCCCAAATGTCATCTGGTCCGTTCATCCCTTCCTCCGCCTTGATCATCTGTTTTGCCAACAAGCCCTGACATTCTCTCCCTTCTTTTGTCTCACTCGCANATCACTCACGGACTCAGTCGCTATCCCGCGACGACGAACACGACCGCGACGGTCCTCATCAGCGGTCANTACGATTCGCGTGGCTCCTTCGGCTCCACGCGTGCTCCTGGCGGCGACGATGACGGTTCCGGCGTGACTGGTCTCCTCTCCATTGCGCGCACCATCAAACGCACCGGCGTCACATTCCGGTCCAACGTCGAGCTTGTCGCNTTTGCAGGCGANGAGCAGGGGCTGTACGGGTCGAGATACTATTCGCGTGAGTCTCCCTCCCTCTTCACNGCCTATCTACTCTCNTTTANTTCNTNT
>SGPL01000067.1:70803-89455 GCA_004802705.1 Bondarzewia mesenterica
GAACACAGAGGATCTNCGNGCGGANGACAAGAACCTCACGCTCATGGTCCAAGCCGATATGACNGCCTATCACGCACCAGGCGAACCCTCGCAACTCGGTCTTCCCGAAAAGTACGCCCTCCTTCTCTNNTCCTTCTTATCCTCTCANACGACGATTCTCTCCCCACTCACACAGGATTGGCACCCCCGAAGTTACGCANCTCGTCGCGAACCTCTCNGCGATCTANAGCCCNGAGCTCCGCGTCGGATTCACGCCCGTACNTATTCCCTTCCNTTCATTCATANTTACNNGNGCTCTNATCCCACTACGTCCAAANAGGCATGCTGCAGTGACCANCAAGTNNNTNCCTCTCCNNCATTGCAAGCATGAGAGTTCTCGCTGATCTCNTTTGNNTCTCCTCNNCTGGTAATCNTAAACAGTCGTTCCATCANCAAGGNTTCCCNGCGACNCAGGTCTTTGAGCGCGCGGGTCCCATCGCGGATCCGATGTANCACAACAGNGGTGCGCCCTTCCTCNTCNTATTCNACTTTCCCACTGACANNCCCTCCGATTAATCTGTCACGGACNNNTNACNTGCNNACAGGTGACCTGAGCGACCGCGAGGGCTACGANTTTGAGCAGATNAAGAGNATNGCCAAAGTGCAGGTATGTCGCATATCTATTCTATTTCTTCATNCTCNCGCATNCCTTCTTNCTCCCGTTCACAACTTTCCCGTCNTTTCATTNTCTGGCTCTGATCGGACTGATTCNNCNCTTTTTCCCNNNACACAGTTCGCGACGGTTTTNCACACCGCCGGNTTCGACCTNCCCGACGCGAAGTNAGCCACNAGGCTTAGCGCCACCATACCGGATACTAACCTCGAACGCCGCGAGTTGAGGGTATTGACGCGCCGGCAAGGACATCCGAGTGGGGGGGTCACGAGTGTCTTGATCGCATGCTAAGTTATGAATTAACAAGTTACTTATCTCCTAAATTAGACGTGTCCAGTAACAGATTCAGAATATAACTCGACTCGGACAGTCATATAAGGTTGAAATTGCCAGTGGCGATATCGAACTTGTTATCTGAAACCGTCAAACAACATGGTAGATGCTTTACAAGAAGGTCCACCCCAAGGATTCATGTTCATTGTACGACTTCTTCTTTCGAGTCATCACTCTCTTCTGCAGCAAGCTCCAGGACACTTAGCCCGCTGACTGCGACCCGGTAGCTAAAGTATATCCTGCGCTTTCTTTCTTCGTCTTCATCATCTTATACCTTAACCTAATCTGCCTAACAACCTCTTTGAATCTCTGCTCCTAACCCTCCTCGCAGGTTTCTATAGCTAGCTTCTCATGTGGCATGCCGATCTGCTCCTTTCATACAGACAGTGCCTCGCAAGAAGTGAGATCCGACTGTATGGCACATGATTTCCGTCCCTCCATCCCGCGGTGCGAGTTTGTGGAACAATGCCCTCAGCCCTCTTCTTCGCCAGTCATCTTGATCATCAGAAGATCTGTCAAGCGCTTGCGCTAATACGAGCGCCATCGAGGGGCAGACACGCAAGTGGCAGACGTCTCTGCGCGTATGCAGCTTACGAGTCCAGGAAAGGGAGGAACCCCCCTGCACATCGCGCGTCGCATTCTTATCTACCTCAGACCGATAGTGAACTTTCGCATCTATCGACATCCCGATCCTCCTCGCCAAGTTTCTCTACCCGCAAGCGCAGTCCTCCAGTTTCAGGATCTCCAACCTTGTAAGCCACACCGCGTCCGGATCCCCTCCGCAAAGGACAAACTCGCAATACATAAGGCATTTCGGTAGGCAGAATATATGCTGCAGGAACATCCTACGGAAATGCGGAGCACCTCGTCATGCGAGGGCAGCAGTGGATCTGCACCATCACGCAGCATGTTCGCCCGATCGATTTTTATCATCGATTGTGTGAGTCGCGCAAAAGCAGGGAAGGCATCCACGGGGCGTACAATTCTTCAAGCTTCGTTGAACGTCGATTGCGCGGAGCATGCATGCGTTGTCCCTGAGGGTCTCTCCAGAATCAATGCACAGCGTCGCTGAGTGAGTCTTCCATCCCCCGCCTCTTTTATAAGAATACTCAAGGACTCGAATAGCGGTGCGGCACGCCTGCGATTGAACAAGTGCGTTTTTTTATTACTTTTACTCAGGTCCTCTTAAGCCACTCAACGCAACTCGATGTGGCTAGTACTCGAGATCGTGGTTTTCTGGCGGCACACCATTCTTTGGCAACCCTTATTCCACCCTCCAGAAAAAGATGATGTGGAGCCTCGGCGTCGACAAAGAGTAAGTTTCATTATCTCCGAGTCGATATCGCTCCTGCTCAAGTGCTTGAATTACCCCAGAGCCATGAAAAGAGATGCGAGGACGGTTGCTGGGTGGGACTTCAATAGGATCATTCCTTGCCATGGAGTACATTTCGTTTGCCTTGCAAATTCAAAGCATCGACACTAATGTCCCTTGTTTCATTTTGCAGGACGTCATAGAGAACGATGGGAACAAAGCATGGCGTGCAACGTATGAATATTACCTCAGCTAACTTATTGAGCAAAAGCGCTCCGACCACCTGCGTCGATGTGGTACTGTACTTGTAAAATTTCTCGTGAGCAATTGGTTCCTTTTCGTGTCGGTCTGAAAAGGCGGGGCAGGCATATGCCGATCGACGCTTGTTTTATCTTATGCCCCATCCGCAGCTCGTTGCCTTTCTTTCCAGTGACTCTAAACCTTTTCTATCAACTTGCAATTGCGCAACTGATGGTGTCTTCTGTGGCCATGTTGCGGGCTTGAAAATCCAATTTGTCGCCAGTTCTTTTTTCCACGCAAACACGCCTGGATCTTGAGTAATTTTTTTTCTTCAAGTTCTCGAGATACTTTCAAGCATTTAGATCCAGATCTAGCGCCTGCTTACTGCGTACTTTTGCGCGTATTGACTCGGGAACGGGCCTTGGCTTTGGGTTTTACTGACTACCGTTCCACAAAAACTCACATAGTCCTGGGTCGTCCATTGTCCAAATCCGAACCCGACATCTGTAGCTGCGACTTTGGATTGAGCAGCTTCTTGAAACCCTGAACGACGGGGTACACCGGGTTAACCAAAGTGGATGGGATTGGTGGCCGGCGCCCCGGCTCGAAGCAGCGATGGTCCTCTGAGTCAGACCACGATCGCTGCGATCATTGTGAGTTCGCTGCTCCGTACGACCAGGAATCAGAACTAGTTCTCCCGGTTCTCACCATCTCTGTAAAGGTGTGCCGGGACTCGTCTTTTCTCAGAGGCTATGCTTTAATCTGCAGACATTCACCATCGTGGCCGGACTTCATGCAAGCTTTGACATGGAAATGTGGACATTACCGAAACGGTCTATCGTCTTCCCTTACATTACTTGAGCAACCTCTTTTACAGTGGTCGTCATTTGGGAAAGTGTATCAAGATGCTCGAGCAGGAGGGTTATATTGAGGCTGGGGCAACTGAAGAACTAGAGAAGAAAGCAGCGGAAACGCGAATGAGGGCTGATCTATGGGTGCCCAACGATCAGGGTACCTTCTTCTGACCAAAGATAAAAGGCTGTTGCACTGTGCATGCTTGAGAATATCCGTGTACTTGTACATCTCGTTATTGCAGTTAAACATTACACATAGGCTAGGGCATCAGATATCTGATCCAACCATTCTTCTTGACGGAAGTATGGGTTGCAGATGAAGGGTATTAAAGCATCCCACAATGGCTCCTTCCTTCCACTGACGATCTCTTCGTTCTCAGCTTGTCGCATCATTGCTACAAATTCGAACCAGCGAGGATAAAACCCTGCCCAAGCCCAGTCAATAAGCCAGAGCCGGCCATCTTCGCCGAGGAGAAGATTCCGCATGTTCAGATCCTGATGTGTGAAGACAAGGGGAGAGGCATCGTCAAACAACTCCGCAGGAGACCCGCGTGATGACATACGATTCCGCTCGTTGAAAAAAGCGGACAATTTGCCGTAAGAAGCAAAAGGGCCTCGATCAGATTGAATTGGGCCAAAAATGGGCGACTCGCATATCCGAGGACCCCGTGAGCTGAGAGGGCCTGGGACTGTCGAATGAGAACTACGGATGGCCCGGAGTTCACGTATGTAGCGACGTAGCGTCATGGAAATGCGGATTTTGGCCATAAATGAGAGCGAAGGCCATATCTCGGAGAGCTGCCGGCCAGGGATGAAGTCCATCACGATGTATTGATAAGACTGGTCCTTGACGACCCTCCTAACGCGAGGCACAGGGATCGTAGTCTCTGTAAAGACTAGCTGAAGCGCGAGAGCTTCAGAGGCTTCGGTAGGATCCTCCTCAAAATCCTGAGCGGGTTTCATCACGGTATTTGGGGTTATGTGAGTGATGCTATACCCTCCCATGGGTCGTTGGGACTTGTCGAGCTTCGGCGCGGTTTTGCGAAGCTGAATAATCTCATCGTCCGTAAGTCCATCAGAATCGGAAGGCTGTTGCACAGACATGTGAGCCCCGATGATGGTCATTGAAAGAGGCAGTACTCACGCCATAGTCTGAAATCGGCCGAGATGTAGGGCGCCGCTGTAGAAGGCGCACCACCTTGTCCGTCATATCGAAGGCCAAAACAATGACGGTGTAAGCCAACCACGTAGAGTAGTTAACGACAAAGTGCCTGTGATCCTTTAGTCAATTTGAATTAGCAGCAGGGCCACCACCAAACTCCATGTCATGTTCCACATCCTACTGAATGAGTGAGCTGATACTGGTAGAACGGCGAGTTTTGCTGCGAAGAGATCTATCAGCAAATATGTCCGCTTAGTAGGTGGTAGCTTGATTGTTCGTCTGGGCGAACTGGACCAACACCACAACACCATTCCCGCCAATTCCGATATGTCGATGACGGGAAGCAGTGGGACATGTCGAGGTGGCTTTGCGCCGTGCGGGACGTCGACTAGGGGTTGTGGTGTATGTAGGGATGTCAATAGGCGCTCACATGTTGTTTTATGCGTCTCGCGACGAACTCTTAATGTGTGCGATAACGGCTTTGGGCACAGGGAAGGGATATTCTCAAATTGTTGTTGCCTTGCTTAGCCGATTGACCGGATATCCGATTACCGGTGTAGTCCACTTTCAATTCTCTAGTCTTTGCCGTGTAATCACGGCAAGAAGATTCCCGGAAGCATGACGCTAACTTCTCAACATGACTCGTACGGTCTATCTTGCGGTCTTCAACTCGATCCTGTTCCCTGCGCACTGGGGTCTCTGGATCCCAACCGTTGAGAAACCTGAACTGGGCAAGATGATTCAGGTCAACGGCGACCCACTTTCTGGCTTCCAGCACGACTTCGAGAGGAATTGCAACATCAAGGATACCAAACGCACGCACACACTCTTTGTTCTTGCTGAGATCGAGGACAGATTTGTACTCGACTTGCCGCCGAACGCAGATAATCCTCAAGAACCGGCCGCCATTGATAAAATTGAGCAAAAAGCGTTTGCCATCCCGCCCCCCACGAAGAGTTTGCGATCATCTGCAAACGCGGTCGGTCCCTTCTCCCACTTTCGTTTTTGTATCGTTTGCTGATTGCGCTCGAGCAGGCGATGAAGAAGGTTGATATCAAGAATTGCCAGACCTGGCTCTGCGAGCTTGTGGATGCTTTGGTTGCCGACCACATTTTCCCTAAATCAGCCATCCAGGTGATGAAAGACGCACCGAGAAACTGATGCACAGTGGTGAAGAAGATGCTCATAGAGGTACGCTAGTAAAATCTCTCCGTCCTTCAGAACATTGACCGAACCATCCACAGACCAACGCGACCCGTCTCGTCCATCATATAAACGCAATGTTATGCCTGATCGATATCCCACCATATATTTACAAAACCATCTTTATGCCTTCCTTTCTGATTCTAGGACTCTTTTGTGGGTGCAGCACTGGAAGATATAACACTGTCGATACCCCTCGATTCGTTTTTACAAAGGCAATCAAGTACTCACCTTCCGTTGCATGGCATGAAAAGAACGAGTGAGAGCTGATGGCCAAAAGTCAATCGTTGGCGACGGTGATGGTCGAAGCTACGCACACGAGCACCTATTTAGGAAAAAGAGTCATAGCGGAAGCATTGCGATGAGCTAGATTTTATATTGAATGTACACAACTTGAACTAGGAGGAGAAGATGAAGAGGTCAACGGCACGCACTATTTTTGTCAGCCAACGAGAACGAGTGTCGGTACAGTACACTCGTTGTACGAAAGCACATCTCAGCGTCGGGTATGATGCCATATGCCCAATTCATGCAGAATCAACGTGAATGAGCGAGATGCGGTTTTGAACATTGATATTGTCTCAAGGAGCGCTATGTCGGCGCGGGTCCTTTCTACTAGAGCGCAGTAAAGTCGGAACATACTGCGCTATGACAGAGGCTGTCAAGGTCTCATCTTGAAATATTAGAATACAGTCGAATGTGTATCGTGGCGTGTCAAAGTCCATCCCATTACCGGACAAGTAAAATACTTACAATCGCGAAACGCATCACATCATAAGCGCTAAATGAATTTTCTCAAACAAATTCGCACTCACAATCAAACCAAATATGACGCCAGATCTCCCCCTTCAGCTTCACCCGCCGCCGCCACTCCTTACGAGTCCTATCCGTGCCGCAAGCTGTCTTGCTTGGAGCGCCTGCAACTTCTTCGACCTCGCGAAGACGAAAAACAGAGCACCCGAGGCGAAGAGGACGTTGCAGGCTACAAACTCCCAGAAATCTGCGCGCTCTTTTCCAACGATACGTCCGCAGGATTCCCATGCCGGTGTTTCGCCCTGTGGCGGGTCTGAGGTATGTTGCGAGCTATCAGGACGCCATGGAGAGTTGGGCCGGTTTGTGGATTGGGGAACGGATGCGCAATGCATGAGGCGTCGGTTGCCAAATGGCTGACAGAAAGGTTCGCGGAGCTTGGGGATTTTAAACGTGAAGGGTGCCCGTCAAATATATCAGCAACTTGTGAATACTTACAGCATCATCCGGACAAGGCTCACAGAGCCCGAACGGTCGACAAGTTACTTCCGTACCATTAGACGGATACACAGTTTGCTGTGCCAAGGCAGAAGTCAGACAAGTTAGGATCAATCTACCGCAAGCAGAGTTGTGTCAAGCTCGATAGCACACTGCTCTTGCTCAAAATACTCACAACCACGTCGTCAACGCCGTCGACCAGAGCGTCAAGAACAACATGAAAGTAGGGGAAGGGAGCGTGGGAACGTTCTGATCTCTCGTTCTTCCACAAGTCACACCGACATACAGTACTTGCATACAAGTTACACTCGGTATACTAGTGCCCAAGACATACGTCTTTCTCCTACCGCGGGTTTTCCTCTCGTGCAAAGTCCCCACCCCCTCTCATCTTGTACCAACATGTCACGACGTGCAGTGATAGTCGAGGAGTTCGACGACGATATGGATCTCCCATTACCGTCGCGCCCTTTGCCCAACACCGGCTCTCACGGTGCAATCCTGCAGGAAATAACGGACGAGGTTGATGATTCCGATGATGATGAAGCTCCGATTTTGCGGGAGCCAACTGCTGGCCCAGCATCGCCGCAAGGGCCAAGCTATGGTGCACCTGCAGTAACGGATATTACGCCGTATAAGAAGTAAGCATCATCTATTGGTCTCGCGCGAGCTCGACGTAGCTGATATGTGAGAAGATGGACGTGTATATACCCGATCTACATCGATGCAAAGCAACCGTACTGCACGGGCGCACGCCGTGTACCCCGCGACAAGAGTGTCTGGTGGCCGCTCAGCAAAGACATTGCCGACGCTAGCAATCGTCTTGGGCTCGGGACCCTGCACGAGGTCAACAAAGCTCATCCCCGCGACTGGGAGAACCCAGGGCGCGTCCGCGTACAATGGAAGAAAGAGGGGCGATTGATGAATCCCAATATCAAAACAAGTGCGTGTACCTCTCTACACCCCTTCCGAATCCTTGTTTTTTTGAATATGCGTCCACAGAGAAGCAACTCCTCGAGATGATATCATTTCAAATTCAGCGCATCAAACCAGATAGCATCCCCAAGCCTCCCTATGGCTACCCGACTCCCATCGTACCCCCCACTTCCACTTCCGCCTCCAAAGCGTCAAAAACAAAAACAAATCCGTCTAAAAATGCCCCATCAGTCACCAAATCAAAGGAACTCAAACCACCAAAGCAGAGCAGTCGTCCTCTCCCCACTCCGCCAGAACCCTTGCCTCCACTCGCGAGCCGTATATCCGCTTACTCTCCCGCTCTCCCCTCCGGTGTGCTCGTGGACACTGTGAAGGCTGGTATGAATGCTGATGGCACAGGACCTGGTATTGCCGGCGCTGGTGCGGCAGGGAAGGGAAAGAGAAAAGTTGTACGAGTTCGAGGGTGATCCCTGTTTATACCTGGTGACATTGATGGATCCTGGGATGTATGGTGTACTGTGAATTCAAATTTTGTTTTTCGCACTGGTCATGATAGAGCACGAGTTGAAGCTTGTTGGTCTGCGGCTTGTGCTTTTCAATTTCATTAATATATCTCAACATCTTTATCCACTGAGGGCAGTCCGATAACAAGGTTTGATTACGTAAGAAAACATGGTGAAAGCGCTTTCTCTTCACAGTTCAACGTTCAACTTGCAATTGTATCGTCTCGAGCTTCCTCTCAGACCGCCTTAATTCATTGTTAAATCCAGCTTATTTCATCATCGTCTGGCTGGCCGAGCTATCTAGATAATCCGCTGCCGGATTGCCCCAGAACAAGAGGCTTGAAAAAAATTGAGCCCTTGTTTTCGTCGAGGCTCACTTGCTCGAGTCAGACTCGAGCATGTGGTACCACTGCAACCGGTCCCAGTCATGGTGCATGAACGTTGAACGGTGTCTTGTGGTCTGTTTAACGTCCCTCCCCGCGTGTCGTCGGCCAGGCTCGCACAATTAGCAGTCGGGGACCTGGCATTGTAGTAAGCTCTGTCATTGTTCACCCACGCATGTTTTGTGTTCTGCATCCTCGTTGTCATTGATGCCACTGCTATTCAACGTTTCGCTATCGATCAAACCTTGTTGCAATCCGACTCAGGCTCTGAAGGCCTTAATCTTCATGTTCTTTGTAGCTTTGCTCTTTCCCAAGCATGTGCACACGTGAATATTCTGGGGTACGGTATGGAAGCATTGTGCTTTTCAGTGCGGTCCATTGAAGTATCGGCCGGGATCGGTTTTGCCGTGTATTGTCATTTTGACCGGGCGGTGGCCACGTTCCAGTCCTAGTCCGGACCCCCTTCCAATCTACAAAAGTGCCCGTCCTTCAAAGCTTCATACCCAACATTCATAATCACTTTCTTCTCCCCTCATCTCATCGTCTTCGCGATGCTCCCCTTTCTTCTCTTTCTTCTCAGTTTTCACATGGTATGGGCCGCGCCCTACTGTACACTGACGTCCTCCAGCGACCTCTCGGCTCCCAGTCCCGCTACAGGCACTTCCGCAGGCGGCAATGCAACGGGAACTGGCGGTGGTTCCGATGGTTCCATTGTGGCGGCCACATGGTGGGCTAGCTGGCACAGCGCCGATTCCCCACTGTCGAGCATCAACTGGGCGAAGTACAGCTCCGTCATCTATTCCTTCGCGCAAGTATCTCTGCTGTTACTCCTCCTGCCATTGACTGACAATAGCGTTTCGACAACAGCGTTACGACGAACGATGTCAACACCATCGGACTTCAGACTAGCGACGAACAGTTGATCCCACAGTTTGTGGGACTCGCTCATCAGAACGTAGGGCAATTTATTTTTTTTCAATGAGCTTAGACTCCAAGCTGTAACGACAGAACGTCAACGCGATACTGTCCGTAGGCGGCTGGACCGGCTCGCAATATTTCTCCACTGCAGTCTCGACGGATGCAAACCGCACCGCGTTCGCTCAAGCTGTCATGAAACTGGTTTCACAGTATGGTCTGGATGGTATTGAGTTCGAGTATGTATGACCTGGTTCTTAAGGGGAGCATCAAATTGATGGTGTGCTTGTCTCATAGCTGGGAGTATCCCAATCGCCAAGGCATCGGCTGCAACATTCTGTCACCAAATGACAGCAGCAACTTCCTGTCATTCTTGCAAACGCTCAGGAGCCAGAATGGTGCATCAAATCTCACCTTGTCTGCCGCGGTCTCAGTGACTCCGTTTGTGGGCTCGGACGGTGCACCCATGTCCGACGTCTCAGGCTTTGCGAAAGTGCTTGACTACATCGGTATGTCTTCGTAGGCCTCAAAATCTATGTACGCTTCAATTCAACGACTGCTTCTCAGAGGTCATGAACTACGATATCTGGGGTTCCTGGTCAACTTCCGTCGGACCCAATGCCCCACTCAACGACACCTGTGTCCCCTCAGGAGTATCTCCGCAAGGCTCCGCCGTCTCCGCCGTCAACTCTTGGACGAAGGCTGGCTTCCCCGCGAATCAGATCATTCTAGGCGTCGCGTCGTACGGGCACAGCTTCCACGTTGACTCGGCTTCTGCTCTAGGCTCTTCAGGCTCGCTCGTTGCGTACCCGCCATTCGATAAATCGCAACAGCCTCATGGCGACAGTTGGGACAGCAATGGGACCGGCCCTCCCGATCAGTGTGGTAACCCCCCTGCTGTCGGCGGGACGTTTGACTTCTGGGGCCTCATCCAAGGCGGGTTTTTGAACTCAGATGGCACTCCCAAGAGCGGAATCGATTATATGTTCGATAACTGCAGTCAAACGGTAAGTTTGCTCGAGCATCTTCTTGTGTCGATCTTGCAAGTCTAATTGCTGTGGTACAGCCGTTCGTGTATAACTCGAGCAGCCAAGTTATGGTTTCTTACGATGATGCGACCTCATTCAGTAAGCTCTCTGTTTTCTTACACAGTTGATATCATCTTATTTCTGCCTCTAGCGGCCAAGGGTAAGTTTATCGCCGACGTAGGACTCGCCGGCTTTGCTATGTGGGAGGCTGGCGGTGATTCAAACAACATCCTACTAAATGCCATCAGTGAGGCGGTCGGTAGTACCTGCTAGGACACCTGATGGCGCTACCCCTCTTTTTAATTAACTCCTGGAGAGCGTTCTATTGGGTATTTATTCTCTTAGGGATTGTGCTCATGTTTTCACAGATGATATGGTTGGCAGATTATGTACTGTATATCACCTCTTTATGTACAATGATCTAGTGCTTTGTTGCAAAGCCGTTCTGGATTTAATGGAAAAAAAAATTCAAGGTTTGACTGTGCGACGACGACGGCTGGAATATGGCCCAATCGTTTCAAGCAGACGTCAAGCTCTTGTGTTCTGAAGTAAGTACGGTTCGCAAGTATGAGTTAGGCTACTCGCTGCGCTGCATACTGCATACCTAGCTTCACACTGCACAAGCAATCGGTAAATTACCTGGCACCGGGTGTCGCAAGTGGCTGACGATTCCGATTGATCCTTCATGCCGGCATCCGACAGCATCCGACAGCCTCTTCAAACACGTGTGAAACATCGCCTCTACTTGAGTATCATCGACATCGTTACAATGACACACATCACGAAGGCCTTCTCGAAATGTCGTCCCATCGGAAGACACAGCGAACCGACGGATACTCATTTTATAGAACCAACTGACCCACACCATAGTGGTTGGCGGTAAGGAAGCGTGACGCATCATTGCGGCTGGGAACGAACTTGCGAGATCGATAACCAGCCTGGTTATCTATATAAGCCCGCTAGTCGTTCGCTCCCACCACCAACCTATCTTCTTCCCACCGACGCATACCTCTCCTCAACAGAGCTAATAAACGACATGAGTTTCTGCAAGCACTGCATCAGCGGTACGTATGAAGCTCTCATCTGATCTGTGGCAGACTTTCGGCCGATTTCTTGGATTGTGTTGCGGACATAATAATCTAATCTTCGCCGATCGTGCAGGCGTTCGCCTTGAGGGCACCCCCGAAGGTAGGTTAACTTCTTCGAAGATCCTCAGGAAATGAAGCTGACATCGGTGGGCGCCGTGGGCAGGCACGTTCGAGACGATCAATGGCATCAAGACGTACGTCGCAAAGCCCACCGTCGACTATCCCAAAGACAAGGCCCTTCTCTTTTTACCCGACGTGTTTGGCTTTGAGCTCGAGAACAATCGCGTGCGTACTCTGTCTATTCTCCCCATTCCTTTATCCCTTTGAGCAATACGCATCCCTTACGTGAACCTACGACCAGCTCCTTGTGGACGATTTCGCCAAGAACGGGTTCCAGGTTTACTTCCCCGACCTCTTTGATGGCGATGCCGTCCCCGCCGATGCTTTCAATAATGTATGTAGATCCGATACCTCTCCCGATGGCAATGCTCAAAAGCTTGTGCGCATCTGCACGGACAGGGCGATTTTGACCTGAATGGCTGGTTTAGGAAGAACGGGCCCGAGAAGCTGGGGCCCCGCATCGACGCAGTCATCAAGGGGCTCAAGGAGCAAGGAGTCACTCGGTTCGGCGCTACTGGATACTGCTTCGGCGGTGCGTTCGCTCCCTCCTTCTCACTGTGTCCTCGAATTACCGCGACCTGGCGTACTGATAATCGGTCTTGAACTAACATGATATTACTGCGCTTTAGTCCGCTACGTCTTCAACCTCGCCTTGGAGAACAAGATTGACGTTGCCGTCGCCTCACACCCAACGCTCATCGAGTTCTCGGACTTGGAGGTACGTTACCGGCGCTTCCCCCCGTTCGTCACGTTCCGCCAAATCGTATACTTACACTTGACTGTTCGTTCAGAAATACTTCGAGGTATCAAAGGCGCCCCTCTTGATCAACAGCTGCGAATTCGATCCCCAGTTCACCGCCGAGAAGCAGGCCAAGGCCGACGAGGTGCTCGGCAACGGCAAGTTCGCGCCTGGATACCAGCGGCTCTACTTCGCGGGGTGCACGCACGGGTTCATGGTTCGCGGAGACTACGTGGGTGTTTTTTCCATCTTTCTAGATTCTATTTATCTTCCTTTGTCTTCTTTCAACGAGTGAGACTGATGATGTTGATTTTTATTTCTTGTCAGTCCGATCCTACGATTAAGGCCGCCAAGGAAGCTGGGTTCAAGGCCTCTATTGAGTGGCTCGTCAAATACCTCTAAGTTAGCTGACGACTGGGGCTTGGACTGATGTAGAACACTCGAGAAGTTATATCGTGCTCAATGTGCTATGTAAACTTATGTAGACCAATGTGTGGAGTTGGTTAGTGATGGTGCACTTCGAGTGGTAATGAAATAAGCGTCACAATTAAGTCCGATAACAAACAGGCAAGTAAGTAAGAGCAACTAGGGCTACATCAACATCTCAAGGAACGCTGATCCCCCAGATATGCAAAGTAATTACTAGATACAGCACGCCGGCTCATGCCATCCCACGCATCATCTATCTTCTTTCAAAGCAAAACAAATTACAGTGATGCAGTGATTAACTGCGACAGATCAAAACTAGTGCTGGGAGTCGCCTCCGCTGGTGCCGCCGAGGTCAACCCGAACCGGTCCTTGGCGCTCGTGCTCAAGATCGTTGCAGTCGCAGAGGCGATGGCCGACGGCGAGTTGAGGAAGATGGTCGTTACCGCTGTAGGAGACTTTGAGGATGGCTCCGCGACGCCGATGACGTTCGATGAGGAAGGGAGGGGGGAGGCGCTGAGGCCCGTCTGGGTCGCGATAGAAGAGGTCACGCCCGACTTGGTCAGGGTGGAGGAGAAGCCTATCTGTGTAACGGAGGACGAGACGCCCGTCGGGAAAGAGGCAGAGGCGGATATCAAGCCTGTTCCGGACAGGGTGGAAGTGATTGCACTGGGTCCAGCAAAGGGCACGGAACTCAGGCCGGTTTGGACAGAGGCAGAAGCGGCGGTGAGACCAGTGGCGACGGAGTTGATACCAGGTGCGCCAGTTACGGTGACGGTGACGGTGGAAAGGATGGTCACTGTAGGGAGACCGTTGTTCCCCGTTGCTGTGACGGTTGATGCACCAGCACCGGAAGTAGCTGCGCTCACTCCTGAAGTAGCCACGACAGACGCTATTACAGCCGAAGAAGAGGAAAGTGCACTGGCGCTGGGAAGTATGCTAGTGAGTCCAGATACGAACGCGGAAGAGGCACCGAACGTGGCAGAGGCGGTCTCATTGGCGACTGATGCAACAGTCGAGGAAGAGGAGGGGACGATGCCACCGAAGCTGAACGTCGATTGCGCAGATTCGGCCGAAGTGGTGAACGAAGGGACAATGCCGCCAAACGAGAATGTGCTGCTAGTAGTGAACCCACTTTCCGTGGAGGTGAGTTGGCGCCTGTTAAGCTTTATAATGCTGGGGGAAGAGGTGGCTGCCGGTGCATTGATATTAACGTGGGTGGCAGCGGGATCGGCAGACACAGTTGCGGAGGGCTTATTGAGAAGGATGGTGGTCCCAGCCACTTGAGCCGTTTCCTTGAGAGTTTGTGCAGTAGATGCTGTAGGAGATATTGGAGTTCAATTATACGAAAGTGGCTTTAGTTACAAGACGACGTACTGCTGCAGTCCGAAGACCACTGACGAGCCGGGGCAGCAAGAGCCTCAGACAGGGAAATTGAAAGTACAAGGAACTTGAGTGTCGTGAATTGCATAGTGATGCTAGCGTGAATTTAGGTCAGAAACGATGCGAGGAAAGAGACAGTGAAGTCAAAGTGATGCGGAAGAAACACAACAAATGAGATTTTGCTTGGTCTACGAGAGCACCTGGCTCTGGTTCTATTAGCGAGAAGACAAGGGGGCTTGAAGCCATGTCCGACGGGTGCAAGGGGCATATATGTGCTGGAAAGACAATGAACTTTCGCTGCCTCGATCTTCCTCATTGTTTCAATTCAAGCTCCGTGGCGCAGTCCACGAGCTGTATAACACAACAAAAAAGCAGTGCCTTCCTCGATACAAGGGCGCTCTCACATATACACAAAATGGCTGTTTTTTAGGTTCAAACTTCACAAACTTCGTCTCCATTGTGTATGAAGCGCAGGATGCCAATCGATGATCTGTTGCAAGGGGTTTACGCGGGGAAGATGAATAATAAGTCCTAATCCCATTTTAGGGTCTCGGACACTTCCGATGCAAAATGAATTGAGTCGGCAATAACTTTAAAAGAGACCAGAGTGCAGTTTTCCGAAATGTTGCGGTTCATCTCTCGTCCTCTTCGTCCCTCCCTCCATCTCACTCGCAGGCCGATGGCTTCGACTACTCCTGAATTTGTAAGTTTTGCTTGCTTTTCTCTAATTGCTTTCGTTTCTTTTGGGGTTTTAGTCAACTAGCAGATGAGTCACTTGCTCGGTTTGTGGGGAATAGGAGGAATGTGGTGCTGAAATCGTGGGTCGGCTGGTTAGATGAGCGTTGGATGTCGTGCTGTTTGCGGGCTTCGCTTCGAGCGATATCGCGCTTGAAACGTGTGGTGGGATAGAGGTCGATGTCTTGGGCTATGAATAGTCCACCAGCGCCCATCATTGATCTGCCAACGCCACGAAGGTCCCGTCTTCATCGTGGGTTAAAACTTGATTTTCGATCTGCTAGCTTCACGCTATCTCGTGTGCATGTGTGCACATGCATAGGGCCCGGGATTTTGTTGGCAGAAAGCCGACGAGGTGCTTGACGGAGTGCGTTTGTTTGGACTATAAGGCTAGTACGCGGTGGTCTCGCCGACATGCACGCACTGTTTGTTTGCTGGTTCCATACTATTCCGAAGTTTGCTGCTTACAGTCGCAGATATTGCCTGAGCCTTTGGGGCTTTCTGATAGAATGTGTCATGACTCATTCGACCAGATGACCTCTGAGCCCGAATGACTCTTGTTTGGTCACAGTGTCGTTCAATGGCTTGGTTTCGTATCCCCCGACTGTTTTTGTCCACTGCATCCAGTCGGTACTACATGTACACGAGTTGCAAGGCAATACGTCTTATCTTTCGCGATGACATCCATATATAAAAGGTTGCGATCCAAGAACAAGACGGTGTTCCGCTTTCCCCAATTTTTTTGCACTATCTCCCCCATTTTTCTTGTGTCGACGAGGACTATATTCGCTGACGCTTTCCACTCCACAGAATAAATGCCTGTATGCTCCTCTGTCTGAGATCGACCCGGTGGTCCAAAATATCATCGACAAGGAGACATGGCGGCAGTATTCCGGCCTAGAGCTCATTGCCTCTGAAGTCCGTCTCATCTCACTTCCTGTTGATGTGCATCTTATGTCTGCCATAGAACTTGACATCTCGCGCGACAATGGAGGCTAATGGCTCGATCCTCACAAATAAATACTCTGAGGGTCTTCCCAACGCCCGCTACTATGGTGGTAACGAGTACATTGACGAACTCGAGGTTCTCTGCCGCAAGCGTGCTCTTGAAGCTTTCCATCTGGACCCTGCCAAGTGGGGTGTCAATGTCCAGCCATATTCTGGCTCCACCGCTAAGTACGCCTTTTTTTTTTACATTTTCTCTCTCTCTTCTAATCCCAATTTCAGCTTCGCCGCTCTTACAGCCCTTTTGCAGCCCCAGGACCGTCTGATGGGTCTTGGTCTTCCAGATGGTGGTCATCTCACACATGGCTACTACGTGCGTCTTCTTGAGTTGTTTAGATGACGGATTACTTATGCGTTCCACAGACCGCTAAAAAGAAGATGACGGCCTCTTCCATCTACTTCCAGTCCTTACCCTATGGTTTAGACCCTGCAACACAGCTCATCGATTATGAAGGTCTCGCCAAGCTGGCCCGCATTTTCAAGCCCCGTCTCCTCATCTGCGGCGCTTCCGCGTACCCTCGTGATTGGGACTACGCAGCACTGAAGAAGGTTGTGGACGAACATGGCGCGTACTTGATGGCGGACATGGCACACACTTCCGGTCTTATTGCCGCGCAGGAGTTAGCCAGTCCGTTTGACCATTGTGATGTCGTCACGACGACGACGTGAGCCATTTCTTTCTGGCTGCCATATCAAAGCGTTGTATCAAAGCGTTGACCATTGGGTTGGTGTAGACATAAGACGCTTCGCGGGCCTCGTGCTGGTTTGATCTTCTTCCGCAAGGATGGGGAGAAGTACAAGGACCTTGAGAAGCGCGTCAACGATGCTGTATTCCCCGCATGCCAGGGTGGTCCCCACAATAACGTAATTTGTCTTACTATCTCCTCCTTGGCATATCTCATCTTTTCCGCAGACTATTGCCGGTATCGCGACTACCCTGCTGCAAGCTATGCAACCCTCCTGGAAGGCCTACGCGCAGCAAGTTGTGAAGAACGCTCAAGCGCTCGCGGACGAACTTGTTAAGAACGGATACAAACTTCAGACTGGCGGTACTGACAATCACCTCGTGCTTTGGGATTTACGCCCACTCGGTTTGACTGGCTCCAAGGTCGAGAAGGTCGGCGACTTGTTGGGCATCACTATCAATAGTACGTCTTTCATCTCTGGTATGCGTATACATTTTCTGATTAGTCGCTTTGCAGAGAACGCTGTCTCTGGCGATGCCTCTGCACAGGTGCCCGGTGGTATTCGTATTGGTACCTCCGCGTTGACCTCGCGTAACATGCTCGAGGATGATGTGCGTCAGGTCGCGAGATTCCTCCACCGCTCCGTCCAGCTGTCGCTTCTGCTCCAGAAGGAGGCTGGCACGAAGCTGTTGAAGGATTTCGTGCGGGTGGCAACTACCGAGGTGGAGGGCAAGCAGGGCGCCAAGCTAGTGAAGGAGTTGAAGCGGGAGGTCAGGGAGTTTGCGCGGCGTTGGCCCGTTCCTGGCGTCGAGGGCGAGATCAAGAGGCCGGCGGGCGTCGAGGAGGACGATTAGGTGTTCTGGACCTTTTCTGCATTCGTTCGCATGCGGGCGTCCCTCGGCGAGAGTGAGGAGACATGTGGGGTGTAGGATTTTGGATTGCTGGAAGATTCAACGTCGTGTTGCTGCTCTGACGATGGATGGCACTTGTACTAAATGAAAACGGACTTCAACATCGTCCGACACACTGTATTTTTAATAGAATCATGCTGACACGTTCGTTACAGTACACAATGCCAGTTAAGTGGATGTCCTATATACAGTAGGTGTGGCTTTTTTTTTTTTGCTCAGTTACGATTCCCCCGCGCTGTGCGCCGGTTTGAACCGACATTTCACGCTTCCGAATCAGCTATCCATCACTCCGAGCTTGCTCCCTCATCCCGCACCATAGCCAGATCCGCCCAAATCAATCGGAAATCCCACTCACCGACAACGCGTCCGTTTCCTTCGTCGGAGCGATATTATCAATCGAGTTTAGCTTCAACATCGATCAGCTTGGGCACGTCGGCTTATTCGAAGGTAGGTAGCGGTGAAAAGGACGAAAGATGCGATCAGACTGAGATTGGAGTCTCTAACGCATGGTGGGAGCCAACCGTAGGTCGTAGCTGTCATCGCGCCGGGCGTGCTCGGATGTAGAAATAGCTTCAAGGTTCGAAAATATGTATGGATAAACGCACACGTGCAAGGGAGTTCTACATAGTAGGGGACGTGGTCGAGCAATGGGACTATGTCGATGATCGGGATGTCTTCGAAGTCCCGGGAATCGCTCGTCCCAGGGGATCTGGAAATGAGATGTCTGCATATTACATGTATGCACGATGGGAGAAAAAAAAAGAATGCTTACCTCAATGAATGATTTTTCAAA
>SGPL01000670.1:0-15955 GCA_004802705.1 Bondarzewia mesenterica
AAGTGGGAGGGGAATTTTCAGTTTCTCGAGGAGGACTGGAGCTCATGAATGGCACAGAAGATGGCGCCGGCGACGAAGAGGGCGGGAGGGCATCCTCTGCACTCATATATATTTGAACCGTATCGTCCGAGTGCTGAAGGATCCCCTCATGATCAAAGTCGGTATTTGACACTCCTGTAGAGGGGTTTTCCAATGGGTTAGTAAAAAAATGGTCGGCAGATTCAGGCTCCTTCGAAATTAAGTCCTCTTAATCCGTGAATTCCTAGTCGACGAAGGCACACGCACCTCAAACAGTTGAGAAGACGTGGCATTCTCGATTATCTGCATCATTCTGAAAACGTTTCAGATTGCTCTGGAACCCCAGTGTGCGATGCAGTATCTGTCATCGCTCCCTCTTCGAGCCCATCGGCTGATCCAGTGGTCTCACAATGACCGGGTTTGTACCACGTTTCAAGAGCATCCTGTTCTCAGGAATATTTATCAGCGTTCCAAATGCGAAAATAAGCCGACATGGGTGCGTATATGCGCATACAGCCATCCCAATCCTAGTCGATGAACGCTTACGGCTTTCATTCCTTCTCTTTGCTTCGTCTCTTCTGTCTGAATTGCGTTCTTGTCTGACTGAATATGAGTTTTTTCTGTCAGATAGATCAAGGTTTCGAAGATATTGAGATGGTGTAGCTCACCTCCACCGATATCGTCTTCCAACGCCTGGGACTCGATGGTTGTTCATGATGCTGCGGAAAACGATATACCTGTGTATTAGATATGGGTGAGATATCTATTTAAAATTCGTTTGATGGGCATACATTCGGTAGGTATGACATGTTGGGCCGTAGCTTGAAGAAAATCCGGTGTGTTGGCGAGCCGCGAAGAGGCGGTGGAGGCCGATGTTACTTGTAATGCGTTGTTGACGCGTTGTTTGGCTCCTCCAAGCAACTTGAAGTTCTTCCTATGCATTGGCACCCATTAACGTTGCTGGCTGTCTGTGAATATCTGCAGGTGTAGGTCTGCTAGGAACTTCATAATCACAGAAGCGTATAAAGCTGTATAAAGTCCGTCCGAACTTATCACCAGATTAAGTATATCGCGGAGTCGGAAATGGTCTATTCATCATCTTAATCGACCCGCACCTTAGCTGCTCCCAGCTCGCACCAGCAAATATAGGCAAATACGGCGCTAGAGGCAGGCTCCTACCCACCGCCGCTTCGAGGTCCAGGGCGATCTGCTAGAGCGGGTAGCAGTGTTTTGTACAAAGGACGAAAAAAATGTATGAAAAAAATGTAATGACTAAAATTCAATGACAACGCAGCTTATGTCATAATTTTTCGCCAACACAACCCTGGACCTCTCAGCGGCGGCTGGCACGAAACATATACAAACACGCGCCACCCGGGGATTTTGACGGCGTCAGCCACAGTGAACCGCCGAAAGAACGGTCACCTGATTTTTGTCTGCCGTGTAACCTGTCACGTCCAGACGCGACTCGCGACACGTTAAGTTTCCGCTCCGTTGATCCCTTCGTCGTTCATGAACTCCCCATCTGCCATGCTGAATAGTAAAATGATATCAAGGAACAGTGGGTGATACTAAAAGTACATTTCCGTGCCCTGCGAATGACTTGAAAGTGCAAAAAAGCAAACACTAGGTACACGGCAATAAAAATGCCACGAATAGGACTCGAACTACCAACCCCACGCAAGAGTATGACATAATCACCAGTCACAGATACATCTCCTNCCACTACACCACTAGCTCATATGTTAAGGTTGTTTCAGNNCNGACATGTATCTACATGCACTTGATTTTAATTTTAATTAAATACCCAAAATGCTATTTTGAGAGTCCAGATTTTGTATTTCATATCATGCAAGGCTTAAAAGTATTTACGATAAGGTATTTCAGCCTGAATTCGCAGTTGAAGGCTTGTTGAGCCAATGTCGAGCCATCGCGTCTCGCGCGGGAACAGACTTCCCGAAAAAAAAAAATTCGGTGGGGGTGAGGTGGGCGAGCTGCGTGCGGCGCGTCTTGTCACAGGCACGAATATTTGTAAGGTCACCGGCGTCGATCTTGTGGCTGACGCCGTCAAAATCTCCGGGTGGCGCGTGTTTGTATATGTTTCGTGCCAGCCGCCGCTGAGAGGTCAAGGGATGCATGGGGGATTAAGATTATGATTGAGTTTAAAGATTGTCGGAGTATGTAATTGTGGCTGAGAGTGGCTGATAGTATGTTTTCGAATTATTATACATGTTCTCATTGCTCTAGCACATCACCCTTGACCTCGAAGCGGCGGTGGGTAGGAGCCTGGGTTGGTAGCACTGGCAAGACACTAGCAACAGGAATAGTAACCATCTCCACCGTCGGCCGCGGCGGCGACCAGGTCCGAAAATAGCCATTAGTACAGCCGACCACTGCACCGGACGCCGATGAAGCACCGCAGTCTTCAAATCACAATTAAAGGCTCTGTCAGGACCCGCGAAGCTAGCCCAATGTTTCCCGGAAAAATAGCATATTTGAGTGTCAAATCTGACCATTTTCTTCCCCCAAAATAGCATTTTTTTAGGCCATGGAGCCGATAAAATTGCATTTTCTTAACGGCCGATAGCATATTTGAGGCCGAGTCTACTTTTTTTTTCCAATTCACGCTGAAGCTGGCAGAATGGAAGCCAGATTCTGACAGAAATCCCCACACGGTGTAACCTAATGTGACAAATCGTGACAACCCCTCCCGATTATAGCATAATTTAGACCCAAAACATTGCATATTTGAGGCCCGATTTTGGGGGATACGACCGGGAAACATTAGGCTAGCTTCGCGGGTCCGTCACCATGACATGCAGTAGTGAAGTTCTTCAAAATCTCGAAAAGAAAATATCTCATATGTGCATGTCAGTATAGACGCAAACCAGCAACGTGATTTACTCTCCTTAGCACACGGAAGGACAAGAAGCTCGAAGATAAGATCAAATGTATGCATTTTTCAACGACTGCGATGCAATCCAATAACTATCCTTGCGGGAGGGGAAAGGGACACGGACAGCACCGGGGGAGAACAGCATAACCAAGTGGAATGGAAGAGAGGAGGGGAAAGGAAAGGAACAAAAACGGTGAGAAGAAAATAAAGGTAAAATTGGAAAAAAGGAAGTTAAAACCGGAACCTGAAGGAAGAAACGAAAGGAAAGGAAGAATGAAAAGGAGAAAGAAACAGAAAGAAAAGAAAAAGAAAGAAAAAAAAAGACCCAGAGCAAAGGAAAGAGACAGAAAAAACTGAGAGAAAGGCAGAAAAAAAAAAAGAACAGAATGAAGGAAGTGAACAGAATGAGAATGGCGGAAGAAAAGGCAGAAACAGAGAAAGAAAAAAATTGAAGTAAATACAACGACAGAAAAGAGATGAATGAAGACGAAGAAGGCAAGAAAGGAAGAAGAGGAACGGGAAGAGAAGAGGAGCAGAAGGCAAAGAGGAAAAGAGCTGAAGAGAGGAAGTGGAGAAAAGGAGAAAAGGACGGAAAAGGAGGAGCACGAAAGAACGAGCGGAAAGGTAGGAGCAGGAAAAAGGTGAAGGACAAAATCAATGGGGNGGGGNAGATAAAGGGGAGCGACAGGAAGAATGAAAATAGAAACAGACGGGATAGAAAAAGGGACGAAGGAGAGACAACGAGGGGCAGGAAGAGAGGGAAAAGAGAACAGAGAAAAAGACGGGAAAAGGGGGGAAAGAGAACAGAGATAGGGAAGGGGAAGAAAAGATGGACACAACGAGAAGAGAGGGAAAGACGTCATAAGCAATAGATCAGTCTCGTCCTACCGTAGCAGCACCGGCCCTGATCAACCACAGGCCACCGCTTCAAACCATCGCCAATCCCCTCTGGCATCTCCACCTCGAGTTTGACCACAGCCTCTTGACCGATGCCGGACAGACTTCGTATGCGCCAACATCGCTGTTGGCGTTCGAAGAGTGGTCCGGTTCGATATCGGCTTGATCTTCTTCGTCTTCGACAGCCAGCATACTATCCACGTCCAACTCGGCAGTGACGCCTCCGACCGCATTCCTATCTGTGGGAGCCCCAGAGTCGAATCAACCAACTCGCACTCCCGGCATACCTCAACTTTTTGCTGCCCCATCCCTGATGCAGTATCTCATCTTCTCGGGTGCGATCACTAGTCTGTGCAATCGCAACCGACGATTTCCTGGGTAAATGCTCGGTCTGCGACACCTGCAGCGTTTCGTGTACGCTGGAGCTGTCAGTCCAAGATGTCGCATCTGCGGCCTCCTTCCGCCGCTTCTCGCGTTGCGCCTTCATTATCTGGGGAGAAAGCCTCGTCTTCGAGACGTCCACACCCAGTTTTCTGCTCTCGCGGCCTTTATACGATGCGAATATCGTGTCAGATGGGACGCCCGGAAGGGCAGAAAGACGAGCCGCTCTCTCGCGCAGCAAACGGCGACGAAGCGTCGCATCCATCTTCGCAAACTGCGCCATTGCGGCGTCAGTCTTGTCGAAACCAAAAGCTTCCAGGCAGTCAGATTCAGTCGGCCTGAGAGTCTTCTCGAGACGGATCGCCAGTCCGTCATCGAGAGCGCAGATCCTGAGAGACTGACTCGAGCGGCTGAGATGGAGATGGAACCGCCGACCCTCAACTAGAAGCTCAGCCTCGAGATTAATCCGCGGCTGGGGGAATGTCGCCAGAGAAGACGACCACGAGGCGTGGTCCTGAGTTAGGGCCATGTTCTGCACCATGGAAAGAGGAGTGCGATTCGAAAACGAGAGCATGATGTGATGTTCGAAATAGATAGATAGATGGGGGATGAATGGAGTTGTGTGTGGACAAAATAGGGCTCAGGTGATATGGTTTACAAGAACGTCTGTTGGAGGAGAAAGAAAGGAAGACAGTGTTTATATACCTTTAGGTGTCATTTCAGACCAGGTTGATCAACGTCGGTCCCAATGAAAAAGTGAAACGATCAGCCTCTGGGCATCGCCTGATTCAGAATAAAACACAGACGAGCCTTCGAAACACGGGGAAAGTTTATGACTTTAGAAAATAGAATTCCGGGACTGTCCTTACGCTGGCGAAGCTAGGATCATGCAAAGTCGCGGAGTCTACACGGCATCAGATGGGAAACACATCGAGCTCTTCTCATGAGCACATTACGGGCATGCGAGAAATATGGACCTGCCATATCCGACGACATAGGTGGGATCATCTCTTTCTTCATATCTATGAATGCTGTACGGCGACGTACTTGAAGAAGACTCCGGGATCCTGGTTTGACTGAAAACTAGGAACTTAACCCACCGTGACCATTTTGTCTAGGACCAGAGCGATCAATGAGATAGATCCCTCAATGACACGAGCACATAATGATGCATTGATGACTTTGAGATGGAGAACTTGGGCGAAGGAGGACGGGATGTTTAAGAACGGAGTCAAAACTCAGACGACGGAGGAAGGACTCGGAGTTATATAAGCGCCCATGGACGTCACGTCTTCGGCGCCGGCAAGTCAATTGTGGTCAACTGCAACCTTGGTACATTTTGTCTTCCGAATAGCTGAACGCGCGACGACCTCTGCCTGGCAGAGTCTCTAGGACACTGTCGGACATTCTCTTTGATTCTATTTAGTCTTTTCTCTCTCTCTTAGGTTTCTGAAGGCCATCGCCCCAGTCACTATCCACTATGAGCAATCCTTCCTCCTTACGCGACCTCTACAGCTCATCATCCACTCCCTGGTCCTTCGTTCCTCCTTCTAACAATGGATCTTCTACACCTCCTCCAGCACCTCCAGTTAATCAGACATCTTACACATTTTCTTCACGCCCAGCACCAAACTCAATCTTTGAACTTTCTCCGGGTCTAACGGAGCCCGGAGGCGCAGATCTGCCCCTCCTTCTCAAAACAGTGGTAGCGAGTGCTTTCCTCCAATACACGACGACTGCTATTGCAATGCCGTGGGAGGTGGGAAAGTGCTTGCTGCAGGTGCAGTGGGTCCCGCGAAATGCCCTCGAGGATCCTGAGGAGGAAGAGGAAGTTGTCGAGGAGGAGGTGAGTCGTTATTGTGCTTGGTGATCTATTTATCTAGATGTCAGTGCTCATGCGCGAGCCCGACGGTACTGTAGCTGAGCGACGATTCAGGCGAAGAATCATATTTTGCCGATCCTGTTAGCTCGCCGACTTCTTCACGGTACCCTGCGCGTCACCCTGCGGACGAGCGCGGGTATGTAATGCGTCGGAGCGTCTTGGAAGAGGGCACACAGCCGGAATACATTATTCCAGTTGGCAGTGCGGACGGTGTATGGGGGATGATGAAACGAGTAGTTCGATTTCGTGGTGAAGGATGGTTGGCTCTGTGGAAAGGTTCGAATCTCACGTATACATGTGCTTGCACTTTTCTAACCATACAGATAGGACTGTTAACATCATGCATAACGGAATTCCTGTCTTCTACGCTTCAGCCACTCATTCACAGTGCTCTTCAAGCAGCGTTCGCCCCAGCGACTCCCTCCCCGTACCAATTCCCCAGCCGCACGGCCTCCCTCCTCCTTCCTGTCGCCTCTCAAGTTATTTCAGGCTTCATCCTATCTCCCCTCGACCTCGTCCGCACACGTCTGATTGTTCAATCCTTCTCACAACGCCATCAGTCATATAGCGGACCCATTGACGCACTCCAAAAGATCGCACGTGACGAAGGCGGCATCCGCGGGATGTATCTACATCCTCACCTCCTCATCCCTACCATCCTCGACAGCGCTCTCAGGCCTATCATCTCGATAGCCCTGCCTCCCATCCTCGCCGCGCATCTGTTCTCCGCGCCCATCTCCCCCGACACGCACCCTCTCGCCTGGGCCGTCGTCGAGTTGGCAAGCAGCTGTATAGGTCTGCTCGCGACCTTACCCTTCGAGACTGTCCGTCGCCGTCTGCAGGCTCAAGTTCGCGGGCGTGCTCCGCGACTGCGTGCATGCGTCGAGATGCGACCGGCACCGTACAATGGCGTCGTGGATGCGCTCTGGCATATCCTGACGGAGGAGCGGTCAGATCTGCCCATCCAGAGGCGGAGATCAAAGAAGCAAGAGAAAGGAAAGGGCAAGGGGACAGAGGAGGAGGATGAGGCGAGCGAAGAGGAGGGTGACAGCTGGTGGAGGAATACTGGGCTGGGACAGCTGTATCGCGGATTGGGGATGAGACTTAGTGCAGGAGTGATCATGGCTGTTTTGACGGTGCTGAGTGGAGGGGAAGAGGGCGATGCTGGATGGGCTGAATTGTAGGATACTGCTCACTCTCAATGAATTTCTTTACGTTTCACATCTCAAACATATCGAAGGATACATGTGAGCGACTCAGGCTGTTGGAGGTACAGACTCCTCTAATAAATCGCGGCAAGGAGAAAAATAGGCAAAATGACACTGAGATGTTTCATAAGGCGCTACCAGGGCTCGAACCTGGGTTCCAGGAAAGCGAGAAGTCAGAATCCTGAGTGATAACCACTACACTATAGCGCCTTGAGATTGCTTTGTTTCTAAATTGTACGTCAGTTGAAAATTAGTCTACGTCATGCGTGAGGTTTGCCCCAACGGAAAGGCAGAACCTATTTGGGTTGAGGCTATCGACTTGTACTCAGCGGCAAGCCTCTTTTCGTGGGCCTGAGCTTGCACTTTGGCTTGCACGCGACTGACCATCTCTCCTCTCCCTTGTACCATGTCTGCAAACTCTATGGTCTCCAACGGTATCTCCCATCTCCTCGTCTTCATGAAAATATGTCATTGACTCCCTCTTCCATACTTCAGAACCGAAATCGGTGACGGGCCTCCTCTCCCGGGCCCTCCACCGTATTCGCTCAACGCCTCCCAGAATTATTGCTTCCCCACCAACGCGTTTGTTGTCCTACTTGAACACTTGCTTCTCCGGTCATTGACTTTTTGCTTTCAACATAAGAGCCCCGCCGCGCTGCCGTCGCTCTTATCATTCGCGTTGTGCCCCCACCGAATTTTCCCCTCCCGCCGTCCTCGCCAACGCCGCCTTCTCTTACTGATTTTTTTGACTTTGATTGGGTTATTCACCCTGCTGCACGCCCCGAAATCCTCTTCATACGACGTGCTAAACCGGATGCAGACGAGACACATGCCAATACCCGTGATGCTCATGTCGCATTTCCCGGCGGTAGGATGGAAGAGGGGGACGAAGGCGGGCTCTACACTGGTGAGTCTGTCCGTGATTTTGGGCTGTCTAATTCTGATGCGAATCCCGCCCGTTAATTTCTTTGTGTAGCTATGCGCCAGACATGGGAAGAGATCGGCCTCGACCTAGCTGAGGCGGATTATACCTGCGTCGGCCAGCTCGATGACCGAGAAATTACAACTTCTCTGGGCAAGCGCCTCCTTATGATTCTCTCTCCCTTCGGTACTGTCCCTCTTGACTACAGATGCTCTTTTGGAAAGATGTCTGATATTCTTGCCATGTACAGTCTTCCTTCAGCTAACCCCCACTGAACCACCGATTGATCCGACGCCCGAAACATCGTTACACTGGATTCCTCTCACCTCTCTCTTCCCCTCCCCTACAGCCGGTCTTGGTCCGGGCCCCCTCTGGTCTACAGTCACCGTCGACGCCGCCTCGCGCCTCGCGCCCCGCCATTCCACCGCCCTCCGCCTGCTCATGCGCGCTCTCGTNGGCAGCATGCAATATCCCGCCCTCGTCCTCGCGCCACCATCACCTAGTTCGTTCTCCGCGCCNGAAAAAGNTAAACCCCGCGGCTCGATCGAAGTCGAAAATGGGACGCTCAACCCCGCACTGCACCCCGCCTCCGCATCCCTTCATCTGCGCCACAACACCCAGGCACTCAAATTATGGGGACTCTCGCTTGGCATGACGCTCGATTTACTCGCGTACATGGCGCCTGCTCCGGGCGCGCCGCTCACCCCATGGGACGCCGACGCGTTGATGGGCGTGACGGGTCTGTTGGAAGAGGAGAGTGAGAACGAGGGTGTGCGGAAAAGACGAAAGAGTATCAGGCGGAGTAGGAGGGGGAGAGGACGGATCAACGCGCCTCCCAGCTTGACAGCGGTGTTCCCAAGATTTTCGTACCCGGATGTGAATTTCTGGATCTGGTACGTCGCAGTTGTCATCTATAGCTTCCGCCCCTATCTCAGACATGCTGGCTCGTTTTCACTATCAGGGTATTTGGGAAACGCTATCGTGAAGTTATTCGTGGCTGGGAAAGTTCTGTGCGCGCAGGCGGCACCAATGACAGACGGTAAGCTCACTCAGCAATTCCACCCGAGTCTGAGAAAGTCTCAAACTGTAACCGTTCTCATCAAGGATAAACTGGACCGGTGCCGCGCTTTCTACGTTCTACGCTGCGGTGCGCAAAGCCCTCGTCGTCGTGCTTGTCCTGCGTGCCATCGGCGTGCTTGTCAGCGTTGCGTTCGCGCTCTGGTGGGTCTTCCAGTGAGTTGATGTCAGATGCGGACGAAACAAAATACGAGGCAGTCCTGTTCGGACCTCACGGGAAGAATCTTTGTAGATCTCTCACCATGCTATTGTCTTTCTCCTCCTTTTCTGGGTGACGACTTATGAATCCGATCGTACAACTATCCGTTCACGTTCCCACTCCGTTCAACCCCTTCCCTTCGCTGCGGTTCTCACTTGCTTTGTTTTTTTCCTACACTCCCCCAGAATGTGTACCACATACGTATGTACATAGCATACCCCGGTGCTGATGACTCCGTGTACATGAAATGCGTTTGTTATCCTCCTCTCTCACCAGCTGTATTAGCATGCCGATTTCTGTCGTGGTTTTTACACACGCACACACCCTTTTCTATCCTCCCTGACGACACCCACAAACTTCGATATACGATTCATGATTGAACCGCCGGGAGAGAATACGCATCCGTCAGTTCTCCAGTCCTCAGTATTCGCGTGCAGCCCGTTCTATTGTAAGACGAAACTGCCGATTGAGTGCACAAGCTTTCCCACCAAACACACGCGTGCGCTTTCATGAACTTTTTCGGTACAATCAAAACGTACATTTTCGCGCACTGCTTCCCGTTCTTCTGCTACTTCACGCGCCATCGTCCATGGGAAGCGTAAGTCGCACAACTCAGCTCAACGGCAACCCGCACACCTCGCAGTCGCTCCCGCCATGCGCGTTCTCGAACGTGCAATGCGGGCACACACGCACGCCGGCAGTGCCGCCGCCGCTCGACTGGGCAATTTGATCGAAAACCTCGGGCGGGATGTCTTCGTCCATTGTGTGGGACGAAGGTGCTGGTTGCGACGGACGTGCAGGTGCTGTGAAGATGAACGGATAAGTAGATCGGAGACAAATATTAGTGTGATGGGAAGGGGATAGAGGGGCGCCGACGTACGTGCACTCTCGCGCGCAAATGTCATTAGCGTGTGCCAGCTTTCGGTGGCAAGAAGCGGATCTAGGACGGAAGGTTCGTCCTTGTGTGGATTTGAGGTGACACGGATGAGAACTTTCATGTCGGTCTTTTGCAATGCCATGTCAATACGCGGGAAAAAAAATTGGGTTCGGAACGTGCAGCACTCACCTCGGAGACCAGCCCCGACGTCCCCAGGAACGCAACAAGATGCCAATCGCTAAGCCACTTTGCGAGCTCCAGTCGACGCTGCGCATCCCCATCATGCCGACTGTCGCCCACGTCCGGCGCGTGCATGCTGTTCAGCGTCTGCAACACGCTTTCAATGCGCTGGTCCTCCAACCCTGGTCGATTCTCGATCGTGAACGCGCGCGAATGGAAGAGCGGAGACGGGTTTTGCGGGAAACCGTGCGTGACCTGCGCCACCACACGTCAGAATCGCAGCGCCAACAAAATGGACATATAAAAATGGGAGAAAACGTACGTTAACGAGCAGATACTCCACTGGGAACGCGGGCTTGGCGCTCCTCTGAACTTCGAGACCATACTCGTTCCTATACCTGAAGAACACGTCGGGCACATACCGCGCGTCCTCGCCGTCCTCGCCTCTGCTTTCGTGCTTCACGAGCATTATCCCAGGATCTACGCTCGCCTCGATCATATCTGCCTGTACCATCCCAACAGCTTGCTCCGATACCTGATACGCCGACACATCAACCGCGCCATCCTCTGTACCGGTCAGAACAGCCGTGACGAGGCGTGATGAAAATTGACCTGTGTGCGAAGAACGGGAGATCATTGGGTGCGCGGCTTGCATGTGTGCGGCGAAGATGACTTCGAGGGAGGAAAGGAAGAACGACTGAGGGTGTCGTTTGTAGACCGTCTTTGTACGATCTTCTGGCTTGGGCGTGAGGTCGGTGAAGATATAACCGACAATCTGCAAGGGTGTAGACGCGGAGTTGGCGAGCTCTTTGATACGGGGCTCGTCTTCCCAAGGTAGGCCTAACGAGAGACCATCAATCTCGCCTTCTTGTGGAGGTTCGTGGATGGCTTCCACGACAGCCTTGACGCCCATCGGGACCTTCTCATAAGGTTCGTACCGTCCTATCAACCACCCAAACCGCTGTAAACCTGTCATCCTCCAAGCCTGCAAGAACCGATCGATAATCTCCATTGAAGCAATTTCCAGATGATCGACAGTTCTGAACGGCTGACTTTGCAGTGTGATCGCTGACGGTTGACAAGCCGAGCAAATCCCTGCGGGCCAGTTCGGGTGTCCACCAGTGGGACAAGGGACTTGAACCTGATAATCTGTAGGAGTCAGAGGAGGCAGAGCGGCGGCGGCGGTAGAGGAGGTCTTGGGAGTAAGCTTCTGGAGGTATGCATGGTAGGACATGTGCTTGATGTTATGTTCTTTGTGGTAAGACGTATCGTACGGCTCGAGCGGCATGCAATAATCACACATGCCGCTAGCACCGTGCCTACAAAACTTGGGATCTCTACCGCGAGGTATTTTTCCGTCCTTTGATCGCCAATACGAATCCACAGGGTCCTCCTGCACAGTCTCCCATAATCGCGGGGCCTTTGGAGGAACAGAGGGAGCGGATGAGCCACTCGGAGCAATGCGTTCAGTGCTCTGGGATGCACTAGTGGAAGGTCGCTGCTGATAAGAAACGAATAGAAGGTCACCGTGCCTTCCCGTCACCATGTCAGAAAATGGAAGAGGCAGAAGACAATGATAGGATGCACTTAAGCCCTAGACTCTGCATATTCCTCCCCTTCAGCGTAGACACCAGAACCTCATTACCTCGAGGTTGGTTGGAGATCGCCAGCGAAGACGCGTCCGCATCAACGGTTGTTTCGAAAATCTAAAAGACAGGGATCGTTTATTGCTCTAATACTGCGGATAAGCGAGTGACAGTACCTTGGCCACCAGCTCCGATATATCAGTCGTGGGCTGAACTTCGAAACGGAAGTTTCCATCTCTAGATCTAATTCTGACCAACTTGAGTAAGACCAGTCAGAATAAAGTAAAATAATATGTCAAAACGAGATCAGACTGACCATGGTGGTTGAAGCTTTCAGAAGATACAGTGATTTGAAGTCGTCGAGAACAAGGTGACGCGTGTCCCTTCGCGTTCAAGGGACTGCGTCATGCTGAGTCAGCATAAACGGTGATTAGATGCTGACTCAGCATCTGTTGGATTCTCACGCGCGTGGGCGACCAAACTGACGGGTATTCGGAATTGTTCTCGTGAATTCCGAATACACTTGCTCTCCGCTCACCAGATCCTCTGTGGCTGTCCGCTTCTGTCACAGCCATCTGTTCGTACTTAGAACGGAACCATCAGTGAAAACAAAGAGGAGTGGAACAAAATACACCGAGTGTATCGAGAGTTTGGTAGCAGGAGTGAGGGTTGATCCTGACAATGGAACTTTGCTCCCAAATATATCTGCGTGGTTCTCTGTAGATCTAAAGTCATATCTCCTCCTCAACGACGTGTATTGACAAGTGAAACGAGCGCGTCCTCGAGCTTTCTGCGGACAAAAGTGTAAGTACTACCCAAACCATGTCCGACCGCTGGTTGCAATTGCAAAAAGCGGCTGTGGCTGCCGATCTGTCATCGTGTTGTGTCGCCATCTTGTGTCTTTATTGCGAATACATAACACCACACAGCTTCCCTCTGATGCCCGCAACGCGCTCGCTTGCTTCTCGCCAGTTGGGACGTGATACACGCTTTCAGACGATCATCAGGTTACGTCGGCCATGCTTGCTCTGAAAGCTGGTGAAACCGCGAATCCCGGCGAAGAAGCCCTCCTTACTTCTTTTGACCCCGCAAGTATTCAGACTGAGTTGGACCTCTGGGAACACCTCTCTTTCTCATTTGACATGGATAAGGACCACCAACCTCCATCTAATAACCAGGCCGGCTCCAGCGCTTCTGTCAACGCTGCAGCGCCAAAATCTCGTAGAAGGAAATCCGAGTCCGCAGCTCCCCAGTCGAGCATGGTGAGCCAATCCCACACCGATTGCAATCGTCTCGCACGATTTCTCATAATTCCTTTAGGCCCCCCCGCCGGCTCCAAACCCTGTCGCAGCCCTGCCAGGCCAGTCAAACCCGCCATTGCCTCCTGGAAACCCAGCGGAGGGCTATGAAGCCCTCGCCCGCGCCCTGCGCGCGCTGCAAGAGGCATACCTCTATCTCCCCCCGCAGGCGGGCTTCCCCCCACAACCACCGAACAACATGCCCAATAATCTCAACCCCTTTTCACAGCAGCAGCAGGTCCCACCGAACCTTTACGCCCAATTTCCCTGGCCTTCGCCGATGCCCTCGCCGTCCCGATCGCAGCCAACCCAAGGCACCCAGCAATTTATCCCGCCTCTCCCGCCTTTTGCTTTTCCCACCGGCGGGCAATTTTCGTCGGTTCTGCCGCCTCTGCCGCAGCATCAGCCGCACATAGATCCTCAACTCCAACCTGCTGCGAGCACGTCTGCGGCGGCGAGCACCGTCTCTCCGCAGGCTGCCAATCAGATGCCGAGCCCCGTCGACAGCGAACTCAACCTCACAGATGAGAAGCGCAGACGAAATACTGCTGCGTCTGGTTGGTCACCCCCGAGAATTCAGACGGTCGAATGTATCTGATCTCGACTGTATACAGCGCGCTTCAGGATTAAGAAAAAACAGAAGACGGTGAATCTCGAGCGGACCGTGTCCGACCTCTCTGGGCGAGTGGAAGAGCTCGAGCAGGAGGCATCGGATCTGCGGAAGGAGAATGGATGGTTGAAGGAAATCGTCATGCTAAAGAGCAAGCGGTCCACGGGCGATTACCTGCAGCCCGATGCGAGCATCGGGGACGATGATGATGAGGATGTATCTAACGACAAGGGGGAAGGGAGCAGTACAACTAAGAAGAACCGCGACGCGTGATGATTCCGACTCTGGTAGACAATCGCGCAGGAGGATGTATTTCTGACTGTTTGTACACTCTGGTGTCTTTTTTTTTTCGCGCTGCTGGGTTTAGTGTATTTCGAAACTGTCGTTCTTACTGAGCGTTGGACGCGAGGCACAGCTTTGACACAGCACGTCCGTTGCGCTGGAACTTCAAGCCTGTCATTTCGAGAAATGCACGTTTCCCACGCTCTTACTTACCACGATGTCGTTCGGACGACCACCTTCAATCTCTGGCGGCTTCCAGGTCAACCCGCCTGACCGGGGCTCGTTTCCCTTGGATCACTATGGTTCGCATCCCCCGCCTTCCTTTCTCTTCCCTCCTTTTCTTCTTCTTACTCGCCGAGGGCTTTCACGAAAACGAATGTGTATTCCTGACGCGCTGGGCTTTCTGACTCCGTGATAGGGGAATGCAAAGAGACTATGATCTCATACCTCGAATGCTTGAAGAAAAACTCGAGCACGTCGACGGAGTGTCGGCATTTAGGACGAGAATATCTAGGTTGTCGAATGAAGAAGTACGCCACAGTCTTCCTTGCTAGTGAACGCTTGCTGAGATTTAGGATGTCAGTGGACTCATGGATCCCGACGATTGGAAGAACCTTGGGTTGTCGAATCTCAAGGGTGATAGCACTAGTCCAGCAGGAGAAGACAGTTCTGCACCACCAGCAGAAGATGTCAAGAAACGAGGCTGACCGTTTCCTACTCTTCTGCCGCCCTCCATACCTTGTTTTATGTGTTCTGCAGATCCCAGCTCATCGTAATCAGGTTTTTTATCATGTGCATTCTCATCGTCGTCTTCAATGTTCACGGACAGCACCCAAGCATCGTTCACAGACTGCTGAAGCTAAGAGGTTATTGACAATATTGCCAGGTAAACACCATGCGAGGTCACTCGTGTCCTCTCCTGGCCGCTTTCAAACATTCGTCTTCTATTCCTTTGATCCAAACGATCTCGATGCCCGCATCCTTCATCTTCTGTGCTCCTTCACACTTGACAAAATCATCCGGCTCGCCGACGCCGACGAAGCACCTCTGGATCTGCGCCTCAATAAGAGCGTCTGCGCAGGGTGCAAGACCCGAGGTTCGAATGGAGCATGGCTCGAGCGTCGTATAGACGTCGGCACGACGCAGCACTTGCTCTACCGTGAGGGAGGCAGGGGGCGCGGACGGGAACAGCGCGGCGAGATCCGACGCTGACAGGTCGCGCGCCTTGGCGAGGGCATTGGCTTCAGCGTGGGTGTTGCCCGGGAGCTCGCGCGAGTAGCCCGTGGATAGTATGGTGGGCGCGTCTGTAGAGGTGGGATAACGCGTCACGAGCACGCAACCGACGCAAAAAGCGGTTGGAGTTGGCGTGCATTTCTCGGCCTCTGCGAGGGCGTCGCGCAGATAGCGTATATGTTCGTCTGTGAGAGACATAAACGTATTAAAAATGCAGTTACATTGTTGTACATGTCGAGCTGGAGAGAGAGAACGAACTTGAATGCATGGCTCGCCACCGGGATATATCGGAACAGGAGCAAGCAGGACGCGCGCCAAACTGGGCCAAACCCAACAGGCAACATTTCATTCGTCGGGCGAGTCGACCCTTGCTCACAATTCCCCAGCGCAGGCTGCTAGCAGTCTGTCC
>SGPL01000671.1:3478-15952 GCA_004802705.1 Bondarzewia mesenterica
TCGGCAGTANNGANTAGAGGACCGAGATGNGNNNGAGGNAATGGAGAAANGAAACTGNCCTGTGATGTCGATATAGAGTATNGAGAAGTAANCAAGGAGGTATAAGTATGTACGAACACTANCTGNTGGTGCGGCAANTTGCCATATCAGTAGTCCCNCCCAATCTCGCCCCAGTCGATGCAGTGCAGCTGCGCTATGGCCTCAATGCTGCNCTCATGCGTGAGGTGTGGGTGCCGAACAGTNATTCGACTGCGTCGAGGAAATANCTCNGCTCCGCATGCTTGCGAGGAGCGAGGAAGTCATGGGCAGCCAACAATTCAACAGCGAGATATCTCAGAAAGAAAATCTCACGAACTGTGAAGACAACTCACCTCAGCATCGCATACTACGAACACGAGNTCTCAAAACAACGCGACCATTCCANGGCAATATTTTATCCCACCNCCCCAATTTATATGTATACATCTCTGCTGCCGTCNCTGCAAAATCNGCAAATGAGACGAAAGACCGCCGAACGAGGCGGGCGATCNTGCAAGACATTTCCACNCGAGNTGCGTGTTCNTGATGAGCATAAGCACGCTCAAGTGTNGAGAAATAAGAATGGAGAGGGGAGAACGCATACCTCTGCCATTCATGAAAGTATGATNGCTAATTTTGTTCNAGTAGAGGTCGTGAATCGCAATATGCGCTGCCAGTAAGTGATGTGAGCCAGGCCTAAGTACGCGGCCCTCGAAAACTATGACTATGAATGACATTCAGCATTGATCTGCACTAAAAGACGGAGAAGAATGCGCTTACTTCAGGGAGTCTGGCTAAATTGACGGTTCAACAGCACGGAGAGGGTTATGATAACTCAGTTTATACGGCCTACCAATAGGTTTTCCTCGCTCTCATCATAAATGGATGTGATGTGCGATACAGACGCTGCATTAAAATCCAGTGGTTCAATATGCAATACACATTTGCATGAATAAAAAAAAGGAAGAGTCCCGGGACGCGACTGGCTAAATCATTCTCAACATCAGTAAGTCAAGTTCCTTCGAAAGAGTCCTGGTTTGTAACTGGGCGACTCTTGTCCAAAGGATCCTGAGTTGTGATTGGCTGATTCATTTTTTGGATTCTCACGCGAAANCGTCCTGAGTTGTGATTGGCCAACTCTTTTCGGTATGTTTTTCAAACGTTTTCATTTCTTTCTCCCTCGCCACAGTGACTAACTCTCAGCGATGGTTATTCCCCTTCATCGCGTATGTTTCGGCAATCATGTTCAAAAAAGTTGACCTCTTCTCACTTCTCAAACGAGCTGAGCTCAAATAACCCGATATCAACAGTCCCCTGATGCATATGACGTCGACGGGGCTGCATAGCAATCAGCTCGTCCTTGGAGAACTCAGGCAACTTATCAGATTTGCCATCGTGGAACCAAAAGATTGAATCAAAACGCAAGGTTCAAAGGTTAGTACTAAGTCTCAGCGACGCTCGAGCACTTTACCAGTCGTCGCTGAACGTTTGAACTTTGGACGGACGCAGATTCAAATCGAAATCCTATCGGATTGCTCCAAGATTTACCTCCACCCCCGACGAGATAACGATAACGATCCCGATCGCGGCGCGCGGGACCAATTGTCCAAGGCATTTTCTCTTCCGCCCTGAACTCAACCTGAGCTTGAACTTCAGCTCCATATCCGTCGCAGGAAAACTTTCGTGGAGAAACTTCTCTATGTCCCTACCACTGTACTTATCCTCGCAATCGCATTCGAACTCTTCGCGACTGGTGCGCCCTTTGCAGCTCCTTGCGATCTATCAGTTCTGATGGAAAGACGGACGAGATTCTAGTGCCCTGGAAAGTATTTTATGACCCCCCCCCTTTAGCACAATCAATTCTGCGCGGTCGATTCCGGCTGGTGTCAGCGGTCCTTGCTCTGCACGAAAGACAGCTCAGAGAAAATTCTTCCAAGAAAAGGCTATAGGCCCAGACGTCCTCGAACCTTTCGCAGAAAAGGACCCTGGGCTTGTATGTATATACACACACATGTCCACCCTTCCAAAATTCCGGAGCGCCAGATTCGAGGGTGCTTTTCCTCAGATCGTACCGGGTGAGTCAGTCGTCTGTGCAAGCACTTACCAAGCAAACTCAGGCTCACGCGCACTAGAACCCAATCTGCTGTTCTTGTGAGCGAGCGTCTCCGACGTCCAAGTCGAACGAAGGGGTCGATCGCGAGAAGATTGGCGCAAGATAAGATAGGTGTGCACTAACGAGCAGCCCGATCGGGGCGTTGTCGACGCGGAATCCCGCCTGCCTGACCAACGCCGGTCCATGGCCGATCGCGTCGAGGTTGGCCGAGTGCACGCAAAAGGGCATCCTTGTATTCCGCGCGCTCCCTCTGCTTCTTCCTCGCGTCCCCAGAACTCTAAACCCACTCACCCGACCGCGTCATATGCACGGGGACACGGGCGCCAGCGTGGTGGCCAAGAGGCTCCAAGAGGCCAACGCGCCAGAAGAGGGGACGGCGAGCTCTCGAGCGTATCGAGTTCGTTTCGTTTCGTTCCTCGTCCTCGTGGGAGTCGACCCTCTGGTGCGCCAGACAGTGTTTTTATACCCACGGAGGGACCGACGACTCCCCGTGGATCCGTTGCAAGATCCCCCTTTCTCTCTCAGTGCGGGCCTTTAGTGAGAATATGTCGGAGTTCCCGTACGCGTGGAACCAACGTGGGACTGCTGCCCAATAAACTCACTGTACAAACAATGCCGGTGACGTATGTGCCCTTGTGCCTACGCACCCCTTGATTCAGATGAACGCGATGCGGCCATAAACTTTTCGCACCCCCCGACGTCGAAGGAACGTGCACATGATGAATTTGTCCGTAGGAATCAGGGATGAGGATTTAGGCCTTTGGGCGTTCGAACCCATTATGACAGTGCGGGAGCGCGTACGATCAAGTCATAGGCACTAAATTGTATGGGGGGACGCCATATATGCGCCCTCAAAAGCTTCATGACGCAAATGGGACGAAGGAGGGTTGACTTACATACAGGCGAAGCGAATGCACGCCTCACGGAGAGTGCATGTGATTCGCGATGGGAAGAAGAACGGCGGAGACGAGTGGGAATGCGGGCGTGTACATGCGCAGCGGGAGCGAGGGACGGACGGACTCGGGGGGAAGGAGGACGTAGTTAAGTACATGCATTACAACATACCACGCACGAGGGATACACGCGATCTACAACAGCAACGCAATTGCCAACTATAGCATCAACAACAACAAATTGAACAACAAGAAGAGCATACATACGCAGAAACGAGGAGCATAGCATGAAAAAACACAGTAGCAGAGAAGTGGCATATGTAATAAATAAACAAAACACCATATCAACGAGAACCATAGTTGGGAGAGAGTGGGGGTGCAACGAACGCTTGAAAGAGATGAAGGGAGATCCGACACGTGGAATCAGCAAAGACTGGAACGTACACGCGGCGGAAGAGAGGAAGGACAGTGAACTGTAGACAAATATAGAAAGACAATGGGTGCTGGACAACGTTGAAAAAGAAGATGCGAGGTGTGTGTGCGCGCGCGCACATCTGCATCGACAACCAAGAAATGAGGCATCATCGGGCGCGTACAAAACTGGATTTGAAGCAACAATGGGACCGAAGATCGCATACCGCATGGGCTGACTCGTAGGGCCGGAAGAGTTGAAATTGGGCGCCATGAGAGTGGGAATGGATTCGAGCCCCGAAGTCGACGATCGCAGCCTAAAGAAAGGAATGGGGAACAAGGAGAAAGAGAGAACTGAACAAGGGAAGGCGCATAGGGTACAGACGAGACGGGTGCAAGTCCAGTCGAGCTTTGAAGCAAGCATACTACATGGGGAAAAGAAAACGAGTCGATGCAGGCGAGAGGTCGGGATGTACAACATACACGGGCAAGACGCAGAAAGAGACAGAAAAAAAGCGTTGAGGAAACGGCAGAGTCGAGAAGTGAGTGTGTTGAGATCGTGAATCATTTCGCGGGGGGGCATGCAGTGTTGGAGAGTCGTGTCTGACACTTCAGGCGTAGGGATGAAGTTGCTGTCCCGCGGCCACGCCGACGCCGACGCCCATACCCATCTCTATGCCCAACCCCTCACACCCGCCGTACTCATATCCATACACGCCCGCATACGCCTCGGCGCCACCATCGTACCCGCCATACTGCTGCAGCTGCATCGCGGGCTGCTCGAGCACGGCCTTCTCCCCCCAGTACCCGAAATCGAGCGGGGCAGCGATAGGGGACTGCATGGAGGCGACGTCGCCAGCCCAGTCCTGCAGGGAGGAGTACGTGGAGAGGTAGCTCGGCGGTGAGGCACTGTAGTGCGTGCTATCACCGGTGGCGATGAGGAAGGGGGAACAGGTGACGTCGATCGGGCTCGCGGGCGGGGAGTGTGGGTGTTGCGAGACGAGGAGTTCCTGTATGTACGAGAAATCAGAATTGACAAGGCGAGATGAGATGAGTTGGTCGCGTTGCGAAGGTAAAATGGAGAGGAGGACAAAAGGGTGTTTGAGACTCACGTCGTTCCAGTTCATGGGCGTGCCGTATGCGTCCGAGCTCGAGAGGGAGAGGGAGAGAGAAGGTGCGGGCGACATTGACATGGTGTAGGGCGAGCTGGGCGCGAGAGAGCACACGGAATCGCGGCGCTGGAAGATGGCAGACGTCGGCGGGAGGAGGGGCAGCAGGAGTGGCGACGCACACGCGACGGGCTCGGAGGAAGAACGCTTGAACATGGCCGTGAGCGGGACGCGGAAGCGCGCGTCTCGGTCAGGCGACGCGGAGCGGGCTTTCAACGCATCTTGGGCTTGCGGCGCGATTACGTCGACGTCGACAGGCTTGACCTGAACTTCCTTTCTCGCCAGAACGTCGCCTCCATCCTGACTCGCATTCGCGATCTCAAACCCACTCGCCTCATCCCACGCCAGGACGGCCTGTTCCAGATCCCCGCCCTTCATCCCGCCGACCAACAAACCCGCGATCTTCGCACAGCGTCTCTCGCGACTCCTACTGGCGGCGTCCACCTTATTGCGGGCCTTCCTACCCCCGCCCCCGCCACCATTGTTTTTCTTTCCGTTGGCGCGGCGCGCGTGGGTCCGTCTTTGACTTTGGCGAGCGCGTTGGCGCCGGGGCGGAAACGCCAGTGAGGGTACCGCGCGCGGTGCTCTGCCTGCGCTTTGACCGCCTGGGCCTCCCAGTGCTCGCGCTGGTCCTTGGGCAGGGTTTTCCAGACGAGGCCTGAGTGGGTGCGGGGTCCGGGTGAGGGAGATTCATTGAAATGGTTAGTGTGAGAACCCGATGGGAATGAGGATCAGGTAGGGCACAGAGAGAGAAGGGACGCACCGATGATCTTCGATAGGGTGCTATGATTCCCCTCGATCTTGCCTGGGATCTGTTGGCTGCGGATGAACGACGAGCGGAAGAGGATGAACGCGTTGGGAGGACGCGGGATGTAGGACGCGTCGTGTTTCTTCGAGTGCGACGTGCTACGCAGACCGGTGGCGCCCGTGGCGGCGAGGTCGTTGTCTGAGTCGGTACGATCGGGCGCGAGGATGCGGGGCGCGTCTTCCTCGGAGATGATCTCGAAGCGCGTCGGGTCGGTGCTGTAGGTGATGGGGGTGAAGTCGGTGTTGAAGGTGTAGGTCATCATGAGCGGCGGGGGTAGGCCGTCGATGAGAGGGGATGGATTGTCGATGAGAGGGGGTGGGCGGTCGACGAGCGGGGGCATGCCGTCTATAGTGGATTGTATTAGACCCCAAAAATCGAGTGCGCGCGAAGCCGATATGATAGATCCGGTATATGTAAGATCTGGTGGGCTCACCGTCGTCGTCCAGGTCGAATGCGGGGATAACTGACATGGGGTGTGGATGCAATAGAGACAAAGTGGTAGAACAAAAGGAATGCGCGGGAAGTCTGGAAGAAATCGAGAGTTGGGAAAGGCTAAAGAGGAGCCGGGAAAGAAGAAAGCCGCGGCGGTAGAGCGATACGCGCGAGGAAGCGGGGTGCTTTATTCTGTTCTAGGCAGTGTGTCACTTTCATCACTTCTCTGACGCCGGCACCCTCTCCCCTTGCTCACCTTGCCGTGGCCAGTGTCCTTTTGCAGGATATGTGCGACGCTCTCGATGTCGTGGGCCTACAAAGTGGCTGGAGGGAGCCGCCGCACAGAACGTGTTTCCCATACCTCCCGAAAAGGCAAGGGCGCATCGATGCCTCCTGCAAATATTCAAATATTAATTTCACACCGGTCCTCGTAAAAAGTGCTCTCGAGCGTTGACCCATCGATACCGTCTCGTATGTCGTTTTTCAGGCTCAACGGTCCGAACAGCGTCCACGGATCATGGATTCCCTGTCTGATCTTTTTTCAATGCTGTTATTCCCGGTGGAAATCCATGCCATCCAACGCCCCTGCGCCGACCCGTGACCCTTGCCTCTCTCGACATTTTCTTTCCGCCGAGCAGTTTGACAACTTCCTGCAGCCTCGAGGCGCGACTCTCAACGTTGCATGGGCAAGTAATTCATCGCATGCTTGACTGTTCATGTGCATGACAACGCTGGATGGCCATATAACAAACAACAGATCTGCGGGAGCAAAACAATCATGTGCACCATCACTGACATCATCCCAATTCATTTCTTTCCATCTGCACAGGATATACAGGAGTGTCAGAGGTCCCGACTTTGGTCATCTCCTCGGCAGTAAACTTGACATGCATCCGTCGACGACATATGCTTTTCTTCTCCCGACCTCCTGCTAGTTTTCCAAAGTTGATTAGGCCATAGATGCGACCAGCTGCAGCGTGTTTGTCAGCCGCATCGTCATCTGTATTCAGTTACTGTAGTGAGTTTCTTTATGGTCGTGTAAGTACCCTTGTGCTCCGTCGAATTTATTTCCTTCCGGGTCGGCAACCTCCACTAGACCGTCTCCGAAGATGTGGAATCGATCAGTTAGTGCTGCTCTCCGTACACCGCGTCGACCGTCCAGCAACCACCCACTCACCAGGACCTACGCCGCCCGCGCACTGACCAAGGTTCACAACCCCACCAAAATGGCCCGGGGCAAGAAAAAGCCCACGATCCCCGAGTCCGTCCTGCATCTCCCACCTCCCACCTCGGGCACATCCACGCCGATCGTCGACACGCACACGCACCTCCTCTCCACCTTCTCCGCCTACAAGTCAAAGTGGCCTGCGGGAGCTTACGAGACTGTCTTTGATTTCGTGCGCGGACTCTATGGCGATGGCGGTGCGAGTGTAGAGGGGGGAGGGTGATAGGAGGAGGAGGATTCAGAGCATCGTGGATGTGTGGTGCGAGGCCCCCGTGCAGAATGCATGGCGCGAGCTTGCAGATTCTGCCCTGACGGAGGAGGGCAGGCGGGAGCTGTGGGGCGGGGTCGAATATTGGTTTGTCATGGGTGCGTATCGCAGAACGAACGTGCGCGTCATCTTCAGACTCATACTGATGCGCTTTTGTCTCGGCTCGCCCAGGTGTGCATCCGTGAGTTCCAGACAGATCTTGCCATTTTATTATTCGGCCACCCACGCGTCGTTCCTTGGTCCAATGTAGGCACGAAGCGAAAGTCTACACCGACGCAGTCGAGCGGGACATGTGCGTCCGTCCACCCCCTCGCACCAACTCACCACTCATCTTGAGCATGAACTCAGCATAGAAGCCATGGCGCACCCGCGCTGCGTCGGTTGGGGCGAGATCGGGCTGGATTATCACTATGACAACTCGCCGCGAGAGGAGCAGCAGGCAGTGTTCACCCGCCAGCTCCGACAGGCCGTGCGGTTGAACAAACCCCTCACGATCCACACGCGTGAGGCCGAGGAAGATACGGAACGCATTTTGAAGGCGGAAGTCCCGAAAGAACATAAGGTACGCACGAGACGGGTTCTCTTCGACACGTACGAGAGTTTGGCTGATCTTTGGATGTAGATTCATATCCATTGTTACACGGACTCGCCAGAGCTGGCTCAGCGCCTCCTCGCCCACTTTCCGAACCTCTACATCGGCATCACAGGTCAGCTTTTCTTGCTTCCTTCCCTCTCCTGCTTTTCCGATCCTTCCTCACACCACCGTCCCGACAGGCGTGATCACCTATAGCTCAAACCAAAACACCCCCGCACTCGTCCGCCAGCTCACTTCCTCATCAACATCCGTCACCATACCTCCTCGCCTCATCCTCGAAACCGACGCGCCCTACATGGTGCCCTCGAACCTCTACGCCTCGCTCCCCACCTTCAAAGGCAGCCGTCTACCGCTGTGTCATACCGGAATGATACCCTGGACCGCGGAGTTCGTCGCGGATCTCGCGGGCGAAGGATGGGACGCGGAGAGGGTTCTGGTTATGGGGAGGGAGAACGCGCGGAGGATGTATGGTGTTTAGAGCGTGGCGCGTGGAGCGCTGGCGGTGATGGTCAGGAGGAATACTTTTTCTCAGTCTCGGTATGCCGAATGTCTCTTTCCGTTTCTAGGCGGCCTGATCGAAATATTCGGGATCTCAGTATCTGCGAGGCCAACGCAGATTGCGTCTCAAAAGTTAGCTGCCCAAACTCAATCAAAATCTGATTCCTGCACACTTATGGTGTATATGCAAGTAAGTACGATGTGTTCGGTGAGGCGAATATGCATACCAGACTTTACGCGCTGTGAAGGGGCCCGCACCGCACCGTCCTGACTGATCGGCGAGCAAAACAATCTACCGACCTCGGTGGCCAACAAAATATACTTTTCGGTGGCGGTCGGGCCTCCCGAATGTAACTCACACGCGAGTCGCTGAGGATGTGATCGTAGCACGTCCTACGGCTAAAATCCAATTCACGAGGGACACGCGAGCGCACTTTTTAGAGTCGATGAGGCGACATGAGCGAGACGTCTTCTTCAGGATGTGGCGACGTAACGAGACTAGAGCAGGTACTACATATAGCTAGTCATCCAGGTGAGCTGGCGGTCCTGAACGTCCAGAATAGATGTGGTCAAGATTGAACTTTGAGTACTACGTCAGTTACAGATTGTCTATGCGTTTCTTGTCTAACGACTGTCGCGGCACCGAGCGCTGAGTCGTCGGCGTTGATTTACGACTTTGAAAGTTGCACTCATTCTCATTTGTAAGTTTTCCTTGCATTATGGAGTAAATTGCCTGAGACCTCCTATATATACTACCCGTAAGTAAGTAACACGTCCGATCGGGTCCAAATGTGCAAGCGGATGGCCACGCGTACTCCGTATATCCCATTATAACCTTCACTCTATGAATTACAGTTTCTCTTGTTCTGGGCGGTCTCCTTTGCCGAAGTGGACGCCGGTTGGTTGGGTTTTTCGTGCGTTTTCTTTGTTTTGCAGCACTTATTGGAGTGGGTACACTAACGTCATCCATTCTGCCGCCGTTGGACGTGGACTCCATTTCTTTTCCATTTGGCCTATCGTATCGTATGGGGCAGTTCGGTCTTCGGCGTCGCAACGCATCTGAACGACCACGAGGTAGGTTTCCCTCTTCCACATATATACACATAGATATGCCCACAATACTCACGCCCTTTTTCATATCAATCTTTCAGGTACGGCGAACCCAACAACACCACCCGCCCGGGTGGTGCCATGGCCCAAGCTTCTTTCCAATCCAATAACACCGCCAACCCTAGGCGCTTCCACGTTCTAGCTGACAACATCACCGTCACTTCCCTAATCAGTCCATCCAGAGCGATTGTATCAACTACGACTTTTCCTTATCCAACTCGAGCATGGCACCGATGCCCTACATTGGAAACTCCTCAACGGACCGCGACCTGAGAGGCAGTCTAGTGCTTCCGCGCGAGCAGCATCGTGCCGATGCTTGACGACTACAGCCTACAACAACACCGCCACATTCAGCAACGACACGAGCGCACCGCCCTCGCCTCACCCCTGCCGAGCGGCATCGACATGACTTTGTTCGGTTGCTTGAACGCGACAATCGGCAACGCAGCGCTGCTCGTGGACGCGGCCTCCCCTCGCGCGGAGCACTCTCACTCAAGGAGGGCTCGATGGCGCTCGCGTGGATCTTCTTTCGCCTCGCGTATATGCACCTGTAGAGTCTCCCTAGTCCTGCTTCTGTTTCCCCCCTTCAGCCGTCAACGCCATCTGTCTCCTTTTTTTCCATTTATTGTCCAATCGAACCCTATGACAGACATATACAGGCGCATATCTGCCTCCTTAGTCCCCTCACACCTTACTTAGGTTTTTTGTGCTCGCTACTTGTCTGCTCGTTTAGCATTGGTTATCATGGATACCATTCGGAATTCTAGGCAACAAAATGTGTGATGTCTTATGCTTTTACGTGGCACATATATGATTACAGTTTTAAGCCCTACTCTGCCCTTGTTCGAAGACAAAGATTGAGTACACACAAACCTAAAGACCAAGTTCAAAAGGGAATTGCAGGATGCTAAGCTCTGCTCCAATGCACGTGGCAAGAGCCATACGAACAAATCTACTGCCAGTATCGTTCCCGAGCCGCCTTTCCTTCCTCTTTAGATATTTGCACCATCGCCGTCACCCCACCAGCACCATCACTCTCCTCTCTGAGATGATCATCGGTCCGACGCCACCACGTCACAGGCCATTCAGAAATCTTCACCTCCAATTCGAGATATTCGAGAGAAGGGATCATCGCGAACCAATGTCGTACAATGGCATCGCGCTCTTGCTCTGGAGAGAATGCTCCTGTGTACTTGCAAAGAAATTCGACAGCACTACACATAGAGAGGGCAACATATCTTAAACTTCTGAGGTTCCCAAGGGCATGAATATGGGGGCTGATCATCTGGAGATACCCAGATTGACCGTTCAGTCATCATTGGATGTAGGCTCGAACTTGAAGGCACTGATGACTTACCATTTGAAGACCTTCAGATATTTTAGGGGTTGTGAAGAGACAGAAGGCGAGATACTTGAGGTTAGGAGCAGAACTCGCTAGCCTGGATAGTAATGGAGAACTGAAATCTCCCTGCTCCCACAGCGCAGATACACGAAGGTCGAGCGACAAGGTCTCGAGGAGGCAATCAAAAATTGCATCTGAGAACACAATGCGGAAATCCTTGGGACCTAACCAGTGGACCGACAATACAAGATACTGGCTGCGACGGATTGTTACCCGTCGTAAAGCATGATGTCGTGCAAGTGCCCTGATCACCCACAGGGAGCCAGTGACATTTGTCAGAGATGGCCAGAGCGTAGACTGGCTCTGTATAAACGAGGATACGACCGTCTTGACTTCGAGAGATCGAAGGTGTGGGAATGCACGGGCAAGTTCTTTGGCTGTAGTGGATAGATCATCCACACGGAGCGTATGGACGTGTGGACACAGTATCGCAGGGAAGATGCGACTGTCGAGATAGGGCATCGTAAGCGACTCGAGCGTATGCGCGTTATTGGATAGAATGTTGGATAGAATGGATAGCGCTGAGTCTGAGAGGTCACAGGCGCACCATTCCCCAACGGAGAGCACTCGGAGTCCATACATTGGGCGAAGATCACGAAAGAACCGCAGCCCCATACATAGTGACAACTCAGAGAGTGGGAGTGGGCGATCAACAAGTGCGGACGCAATCTGGGCTACGTTGGGGAATCTGCATATGCAGCCTTCAAAGACAAAACCTCGCAGCTGCTCAGCCTTCTCCAGGATCTCAGCCAATGAGCTGAAGAACGTCTTGTCGTGACCACCGGCTCGGATCACTTTGAATCCAATCGTCAGATATCGAACATAACGCGTTAGGTCATGCAAGAGGACGAATTCGCAGAACGCAGGGTACTGTTCAGCACCATCTCGAAGGACAACGTCTTGAACCAGAAAGCGTCTCGCGGTCGTCACGGCGATTGGAGATGTGGACGCAAGAGAGAGGAGAGATGGTGTATCCAAGATATCGAGGATGTACAATGAACAGTCATGATTCAAAGGGGGGAAATATTCTTGATATCGGGTAATCAGTCATTGCCACTGGCCTGATGATAGATGGTCGTGGAGACAGGCAGGTTCAAGTAGATAATTCCTTCAGCCTACTAAAACGTGCCTCCGGATATCCTCAATCGACGGAACACAGCTATAGATGAATTGTGTATGGAGCAAGAATGAGATGCACACCACGCACCAATGCAGTACTTGGACGGTAGGTCTTGCGATTGGCAGTGATGAATTGTTTCACAGACTTGAAGCAATTTTCACGACGCAGGGGCGTTGTTGGAGGTGGTTGGACCTTGTACTTAGGGATTTACCGAGGCGCAGCCTGATTCTTGGTCAGTAGGACATATAAGTTCAGCGGTTAGCAGACTTCCCAACTTGAGTTCATACTGCAACGTAGACCGGTGACCGTCTGTCTAAGACATAGTAAGGCGAGCAAGCTTGTCGTTAGGCTTTGCCCACCTTTGAACGTCGCTCCCTCAGACGGACGGTTACGAGTCTAACTGCAACGATGG
>SGPL01000672.1:0-15952 GCA_004802705.1 Bondarzewia mesenterica
ATGTTTCTGGCGGCTGCGCTGCTCAACTCCTTACATACGCGGTCAGACAAGAGGATCCTGAGGCACGACAACTGTTGGCTACTATGCCACCGGGAGACTACGCATGCATCTCCAGCAAGCAACACGATGACAGACCCTTCACCCCTCTTCACATTCAAACGATCACTGCGGAAGTGCAACCAGCATGCACCGGCGACTACTTGTCAGATTTATAAGTATCGGAAATGTCGAATTTGCTCCATCGGGCGTTGGTCAGCTTGAGACTTGTTATCAAATTCTGGTAAGCAAACACAACAATATCACTGGATGTTTACACGTTTACAGTTCCTGCACGATCCACTGCTCGTCCCGGCGGTATTGTACTGTCTTTCTACGCCGCAAAGGCTTGCTCCTCTTGCCTCCCTCGAGTCCATCGCACTCTTTCATTCGCCCCATTCAGAAGCGCCGATGACTGACCTGAGCGCTCTTCGATGAATTTGCATTGACAGTACTTTACAAACGCTATCAGGCGCTATCGTGCAATATCGCTGACCCGGAGAAAGCTCGATTCTATCTTAACGCCTAACACCGACCCTGGTTTACAGAGGGTTGTGTCACTGCCGACCAATCAGGACCAAGTTCTCATCTCCCATCCTTGTTGATTTCCTGCTTTATTACTCCGCGTATGTCTCTTGTTCACGATTTGTGAGTTTCGAAACATGAAAGTTTCCTCCCAGACTTCAAGATGGTCAGTCTGTGAGGCAAGTGAATCCAGCTGAGAACGCGGGGTCCAAAATCGTCGTTTGAATTCTTTAGATCAGATCAAGATCAGATATGAGATGCGGACTGCCGCTTTGCATCGTGCACGTTCTCGAAGAATCGCGCAAACCTCTGAACATGATTCGAATGGTCAACCATCCTCTCATTTCTAAGCTGCAATTGCTTAGTGGGTGCGGTGATAGATCCCTGCGTTGCGCCTGACAGGTGTGCTCTAGGACGAAAACAGTGTTTCGCTTCCAAATCTAAAACTCTTCCACCAGGCCCTCAATATGACGATTATTACTGAGAAATAAGAACTCCAGTATATGTACGACAATCACTTTTCAGCAAAGGATCAGTGGATTGATATACGAACTAATGGGTTTTGCGTTTCGTGTCTCAGCGGGGTTTGATCCGCACTCCACGGAAGGTTTATTTTTCTGCTTTTTGGAGGAGCACTCTTTCCAAATCGGTCGTATGACTGGAAGCCAGAAATAACGAGAAAAAGCTGTGAGCGGAATTGCTATCGCCGATGACACCTCGGCAACACCTCATACCATCAGTACTAGTGCCGACCGAAGCTTAACTCTTGGCTTTGTCATTACCATGCTACAGGAAGCGTTGTCCTATATAAGCATCCATGAAGACATCCACTTGCCCTCCGCGCCCCGAAGTTCTTGCCCCAAAATCATTCCCTCCCATCACTGTCATTGTTGGTTGGGATGAGTGACACTCCGGTCGACGCTCGCACCCTGCGAGATGAGCAGACTGACTATTCCGCGAACGACGGACGGCATCACGTCGATATACAGGAAGCTGAGGAGGCCTTCCATGCTCTCTCCCGGCAATTGACCCAGGGGACGGTCGTATCGGCTCCAAGCAGGCGCAACACACACGGCTACGCCGACGGCGGTGAAAAGAAGGATATCGAGAAAGGTGAAATCTATCCCGTGGGCGAGGCCTTCGACTTGCGCGAGTACCTCTCTTCTTCGAATGAGGCTCATGAGAAGGCTGGGATCAAGCACAAGCACGTCGGTGTTACCTGGGAAAATTTTCAGGTAGAAGTCCCAGGCGGCGCTAACGCGAAGGTATGCCCACGGAGTATATGCTATCTTGCACAATGACTAATTCTGTATAGTTATATGTTCGAACCTTCGGAGGTGCGATATAAATAACACCAATTTGCAAATGACTAACGCACGCAATCCAGATGAGGCATGGCAGTTCTGGCTCACGCCCATTTTTATGCTGTCAAACGTCTTCAAGAGTATTGTTCCTTCCAACGGACAGAATATTCCGACGAGGCCGATCTTGCACAGGTGCGTGATTTGGATTCCTTTTAAGTTCATTAAATAACATGCTTTACACAGGAACTCTGGTATCTTGAAACCGGGCGAAATGTGTCTCATTTTGGGAACGCCTGGCTCGGGATGTACTACGTTTCTCAAGGCCATCGCAAACCAGCGTTCAGAATACTACCGCGTCGACGGTGACGTCCGATACGCGGGCATCAACTCGGAGGAGATGGCCAAGTACTATCCTGGTGAACTCGTTTACAACGCCGAAGGTAATGATGATATGCTCTCTGGTATCACGGATCGTGTCTAACACCGTTCTCTTCATCAGATGACATCCACATATCCACTCTGACGGTCGGACAGACGTTCGATTTTGCGCTGTCGACCAAGACGCCTGGTCCCAAGGGTCGGCTGCCTGGGGTTTCGCGCAAGGAGTTCAACGATGCGGTCAAGTCCACGCTTTTGAAGATGCTGAACATCACGCATACGGAGAAAACGCTTGTCGGCGACGAGTTTGTTCGTGGGGTCTCCGGAGGCGAGCGCAAGCGTGTCAGTATCGGTGAGATGATGACCACGCGTGCCCGCGTACAATGCTGGGACAATTCTTCGCGGGGTTTGGACGCGTCTACCGCTCTGGACTTTGCGAAGGCGCTCAGGGTTATGACAGATGTCCTCGGTCAGACGACTTTCGTGACCTTGTGAGTAGGCTTTCTTTTCCAGTTTTATTATGACGTGAATTTAGAACCCGTGTTCAGATATCAGGCTGGTGAAGGCATCTACGAGTTGTTCGACAAGGTCATGGTCATGGATCACGGTCGCCAGGTCTATTTCGGCCCTCCGAATGAAGCGCGCGCCTGGTTCGAAGACCTCGGTTACAAATCACTTCCCCGCCAAAGCACGCCCGACTACCTCACAGGCTGTACCGATCCCAATGAGCGTCAGTTTGCTCCCGGCCGATCAGAAGCAGATGTCCCAAGCACTCCTGAGGCACTCGAGGTCGCTTACCTGTCGTCGTCAACTGCGAAGGACGTAGCGATATCATTGCAGGATTACAAGGTGTTCATGGAGGTGGAAAAGACGGATCAGGAGGCGTTCCGTGCATCTGTCGCCGACGATAAGAAGCGAGGCGTGTCGAAGAAGAGTCCTTTTACGTTGGGTCTCATCGACCAAGTCATAGCACTGACGAGGCGGCAGTTCCAAATGCGACTGCAGGATAGTTTCCAGATCATAACCAGCTATACGCTGTCAACGGTATGCGCTGTCGCATTTTGTTCGTGTGCGATACTGACGATGCTCGACTCGGTGATCACAGGCGTTGGCTTTCGTTGTCGGAGGCGCATTCTTCAACCAACCTCCTACATCTGCCGGCGCTTTCACGCGCGGCTCGGTTCTGTTCACTGCCATTCTAATCTCGTCCTTTGAAACCTTCGGAGAAGTGCGTCGAGTTCACCCCATTCTTTCAACATGTGGCTGAATGATTTCTTCCCGCAGCTCCCCATGCAAATGCTTGGCCGTCCCATCTTGAAAAAACAGGTTCGTCTCGTATTAGAACCATTTCAGGCCGAATAGCATCTAACTCAGCGTGACGGAACAGACGGGCTATGGCTTCTATCGTCCCGCTGCCATTCAGATCGCCAATACCCTCGCTGATATACCCTTCTCCGCGTCCCGGATGCTCGTCTATGATATCATCATTTACTTTATGACTCATCTCTCTCGCTCCGCCGGTGGTTTCTTCACGTTCCATCTCATCAATTACATGTCATTCCTCACCATGCAAGGCTTTTTCCGCACGATTGGTCTGTTCTGTGTCGATTTCAATACGGCGCTACGGGTCGCGGTCTTCTTTTTCCCCAACTTGGTCATTTACGTCGGGTACATGGTCCCGGTCGATCAGATGAAGCGGTGGCTGTTCTGGATCGTGAGTGTCCACTCTGTCCACTTGATGCAATGTCCGGGTGTCCTGACCTTTTCCTCGATTGAATAGTTCTACATCAACCCTTTGAGCTACGGTAAGCCTATCTCTTGAGTACTGATCTATCCGTTGACCGAGCTTTCCTAGTATGGTCCGCCTGTATGGAAAATGAATTCATGAGAATCACGGTGCGACGCCATGACTTTTGATTTCACTGAGCTAGATCTTGATGCCGATCTCACATAGTTCACTTGCGATGGAGCTTACGTGGTTCCCCGCAATGGTCCTGGAATGACCAAGTACCCGTAAGTGTCACTTGATCGTCCATCGTGGCTATCATCTGACGTGCGGTTGCTCAGCGACGTCCTTGGGCCAAATCAGGCATGCACTCTGGTTGGATCTACTCCTGGCAGCGTGCTTGTGCCTGGTAGAGACTACCTCCAAGTAGGGTACGGCTTGAACGTGGAAGACCTCTGGCGTCGCAATTTCGTGGTGCTGCTCGGTTTCCTTATATTCTTCTGGGTCTTCCAAGCGATCGTAATTGAAATCTATCCTGTAAGTTGTGCAGTTGAGGATCTATCTATTTGATCGAGTAGCTGATTCCATTTGACGACAGCAATTCGCGGGAAGTGGAGCCGTCAACTTCTTTGCCAAAGAGACAGCCGAGACAAAGCGGCTCAACGCTGAACTCAAGGAGCGCAGGGTCAAGAAGGCAGTACAGGAAAGAGCAGAGAAGGCTCAGGCCATGGAAGGTACCAAGGCTATCAGAGATCCGTGAGTGCATCGTCTGCGTCAGTGGTTTCGCACCGCTCACGTTTCATCTAGTAATGCATTCTCAGACCGCAAGGCGTTTACTTGGGAAAGGTTGAACTACCACGTCCCAGTCCCAGGTGGAACGAGACAGCTTCTCAATGATGTTTATGGCTACGTAAAACCTGGTACCTTGACCGCTCTCATGGGCGCGTCGGGTGCTGGTAAAACGACATGTCTCGACGTTCTGGCGCAAAGGAAGAATATCGGTGTGATTGCGGGCGATGTCCTTGTCGACGGTAGACCACTTGATGGTGATTTCGCTCGTGGCACTGCATATGGTAGGTTATCAACTAGCATGCACTTGGACGCTGGTCACTCATGAGTCTATAGCTGAACAGATGGATGTTCATGAGGGAACTGCTACGATCAGAGAAGCCATGCGTTTCTCGGCATATCTGCGGCAGCCCGCCCACATATCGGAGGCAGAGAAGGACGCGTACGTCGAGGACATGATCGAACTTCTGGAGTTGCAGGACCTCGCGGATGCCGTCGTTCGTAGTCTGGGAGTCGAAGCACGCAAGCGATTGACGATCGGAGTCGAGCTCGCTAGCAAGCCTGAACTGCTCTTGTTCCTGGACGAGCCGACCTCCGGTTTGGATGCTCAGAGTGCCTGGAATTTGGTCCGTTTCCTGCGTAAATTGGCGGACAGCGGACAGGCGATCCTGTGCACCATCCATCAACCGTCGTCTCTCCTTTTCGAGAGTTTTGATCGGTTGCTGCTCCTTGGCCGCGGCGGAAATACAATTTACTTCGGCGATATCGGTGAGGATTCGCACGTCATGCGGAGCTATTTCGCTCGGAACGGTGCTGTTTGCCCCGGGAATGTCAATCCTGCGGAATTCATGTTGGAGGCTATTGGTGCTGGTACAACGCCCAGGATCGGCGACAAGGACTGGAAGGACGTCTGGTTGGATTCACCTGAGTGCCAGAGGGCTAGAGCTGAGATCATCGACATCAAGGAGAAAGCGTTGGCACGCCCACAGGCCGAGAAGAAGGCACATTCCTCCTGTAGGTGAAAGTACACTTTGTACTTTCATTTCATCGCTCACCCTTCGATCTTAGATGCTACGTCGCTTTGGTATCAGTTGCAGGTCGTCGTCGCGAGGAACAGCCGTGCGCTTTGGAGATCTCCCGAATATGTCTTCACACGCCTGTTCTCTCACGTCACCGTGTCTTTGTTGGTATCCTTGCCTTTCCTACAACTTGGGAACAGCCTCCGAGATCTTCAGTATCGTGTCTTCGGAATGTAAGTTCATTTGTTGCTCAACGACATTACTTCGTATTGATGACATCTCAGATTCTGGGTGGGTATCTTGCTTGGCCTGGTCATTCCTCAACTCGAGCCCGTCTTCATCAACAACAGGAGTAAGTGTTCGTTGTTCGTAGTTTTGGTGCAAAGTTGTTGATGCCCCGTACTCCACAGGAATCTTTATCAGAGGTTCGTCGGGATCGTGCTGTGCGGAATTTGTCCGTGCTAATACAATTCTACATTTAGAGGCATCCAGCAAAATCTATTCGCCATACGTCTTCGCAGTGGGACAACTGCTGGGAGAAATACCCTACTCAATTCTTTGTGCCATCCTGTATTGGGTCCTCATGGTAAGTCGTCCCACGAAACAAATGAGAGAACATCAGTACTAAACACTGTGAAGGTCTATCCCATGGGCTTCGGACAAGGCTCTGCCGGCACGAACGGGACAGGCTTCCAGCTCTTGGTTGTTCTGTTCACAGAGCTGTTCGCTGTCACTCTGGGCCAGTTGGTAGCTTCTGTTTCTCCAAGCATCCAGGTGCGTAGTCTTACATCGTCTGGATAATATATGTTCTGAACACGATTTGGTTTGTAGATTGCCGTGCTCTGGACACCCTTCATCTCTGTCGTCCTGAGTAACTTCTGCGGTGTCACGATACCATACGCTACGATGTTGCCATTCTGGAAAGACTGGCTTTACCAACTTGATCCTTTCACGAGAATGCTGGCTGCGATGTTGTCGACGGAACTTCAGTATGTTCATTCTCGCTCGAATACAGCCACTGTGATTGAGCTCCTTTCCTCTGTAGTGGGCTCAAGATTTTCTGCAAGCCGGAGGAGTTCTCTGTCTTCAGTCCTCCTTCAGGCCAAACGTGCGGTAACTGGGCCAACGACTTCGTCAGTGCCTTTGGCGGTTATTTGAATAATCCCAACGACACATCCAATTGTCAATATTGCCAATATGCCGTGAGCTTTCGTTACATTCGCATGTCTCATAGCCGATCCTCATAAGCTCTAGGTTGGTGATGAATTCTTCCTGCCTCTGAACATTCGTTTCGACAATCGTTGGCGAGACGTGTGGATCTTCTTCTGTTACTTCAGTAAGAATCTGTGCTTAATCTTCATTGCATCGCTTGTCTTACCCGCTTTTTCTCTCACGTAGTTTTCAACTTCCTGGCCACTGTTGGTGAGTAGCATCTGCTTTCATTTCTCGTTTCATCGCTGACCGCTCCTCATAGTCGCCTCCCGTTTCCTTCGGTTTGCCAAACGTTAATGGTCGCCGTTCATGTTATGCACGTATCGCGCGGAAATTTTTTTACTTGTCCGTAGGACACCTAAGTATCTTCCGACTAGATGAGCATCCGTCTTTCAATGGGATGATAGATTGTTTTCCATTACATAGCAATAATTATTCCAACAATACTACCACGTAAACCTATTCCGTTTACATCACTTTTCTTCTCCTGCTGTATCACTAACCTCATTGACATAGTTCATTTATATATGCTTGTGAAGTTGAATCAATTTGTTTGCTATTGCAGTTTCGGACTCGGTTGTGACTGAGGGATGAGGGACTTATCTGAGCTGCGATCAGGCTGGTTAGGCTAACAATGACAGACAACTGGACTTCGCCGTCATGCGGGTGCGGGTGCTGGATTGACAAAGTTCTAACGTTGAGTGAATCGAAGTTATGCAGAGAATCCGGCTTGCAGATTTTCCGTAAGTGAAGCCGCAGACTGACAACAGGCGTGATATAGTATCTGAACAGCCTGTTGCGTGCGCCTTTTCCCGCCGTCTGTGAGATCAGCTAAGATCAGCTAGCTCATGAAGAGCAAATGTTCCCACATGCTTAAACTTGGTGTGAATGACAGAAGTGGCCGCCCTGGTGCACAGAGCAGACCTATGGGCCACGCTGTCGCACAAACGAACAGTCGACTTCAAAAATACAGAGGTAATGACGGTCAACATCATATTTCTAGAACAACCACGAAGGACAGTTGGCACTGTACAAAAGCACACATAATTGTGATTCATATAAGCAATGATTCAATGCTCGTTAAGTCTCGTCAAGATCTTCGCCACCTCCCCCGCCGCCTGCTGCACTATCGCTTGATCCGATTCATCGACGAACCGGATCAAGGTTTGGTTAATCTTGTCCGGGTGCCATCTCAATAGCTCGGCCTTGATCCTCTCCTTCGCAGGCTTCTTGAGAGGATGGTCCGGGTGGAACAGGAATTTCCGAACGGCTTCAGGAGTGATCTGCTTGATCCCACCCCGGGCAGGCGTTTCGAAAAGGGGGAAAGGGAAGGATGCCCAGTTCAAAGCGACATTCGGCTTGCCCCCCTTCAGGATTTTCCATTTGGCCTCGTACGTGGAGATGATATCGAATGGCGATGGCTTTGACTGCTGTACCGCCTGGGCATGACGACGCGCTCTTTCTCTTTGCTCCGCCAGTTGTCGGGCCCGCCATTCAAATAGTCGCCTTTGCTCCTGCATACTCCGCAAGAACTCCTCCTGACGTCGTTGGGCCTCTGCTTCTCTCCGACGCTTGGCCTCCGCCTCCCTCCGTAACGATTCGGCGAACCTCCTCAATCTCTCAATCTTGTCCTCTTCCTCCTTTCTCTTCCTCTCTGTTTCTTCCAAAATCCTCCGCTTCTCTTCCTCCAAAATCCTCCGCTTCTCTATTTCCTCCCAAAACCTTCGCCTCTCCCTTTCTCTTTCCTCCAAAATCCTGCGCCTCTCTCTTTCTCTCTCCTCCAAAATCCTGCGCCTCTCTCTTTCTCTTTCCTCCAAAACCCTCTGCCTCTCTCTTTCGCTTTCCTCCGCAACCTTCCGCTTCCACTTCTCCTCCAAATCTGCGATGTACGCTTCGTGCACTTTTTTCTCATCCTCCTCCAACCCGTCCGCCATGTGCTTATTGCGAATCCAGAAGTCATTGGCTTCGCTATCCCGCTTAGCAAAGGCAGCGAGGCGTGCGGGTGTGTTAGCGCGCACTCTCATCATCACCCTCCGCTGGCGAAATAGTTCATCTACGACGGCCTTCTGATACCAAAGCCTCGCCGTGGCGTCCTCTGCGATCTTAGTCTGCGTGAGAAGAGTGGGAAGCCGCTGGGGTTCTTCTGTCGTCGCAGATGGCCGGGCAGGTGGGTCGAAAGAAAGGAGAGTCTGAGCGGCAGCGAGGGGAGTGGGCGTCGCATTGGGGCTGGAAACGTCGGACCGGCCCTGGTATAGATGGGGCTTCTCCAGTAAGCCCATGGCGAAGTCAAAGATCGGCTTCAACACTCCAAAAGCGAAGAAGGGCGAGCGTCTCGATGCCTTGGGGGGGTTCCTTAGATTTAAATATGATGACGACGATTTCTTCCTGCGGTCGTCCCTGACAATTCGATGCTTGTGCGTCGTCTGAGACCGGACCATTGCGATGACCGAAGGCCGATGAACAATATATATAAAAATAGCAGGAAGCTGATAAGGGCAACGAGGGTGACGGCTACTGAACTTAGAGATGCGCTGAACGGAAAAAAATGAGAATTACGGCTTCAACAAATGAACTCGACACTCACGACAGATATGTCACCACGGAGGTATAGACAGCCAAGGAGATGTGGTCGACGACGAACGTTCTTGATGAAAGAGAAAAATAATTGAGGATACTTACTCGCGATATCTTGAGGGGGGCAGTGTCGACTGAGGTTCGAGATTACCCCCGAGGCCCTTATATCCACTTGACGGGAGGCGACAATAGACGGTCAAGTATGGTGCCACGCTGACCGATTGAACAATCACAGATATCGCACACCTCGGAAATGCTTTGACCATGTCTGCCACTGTACAAGACGAGAGCAACTACGCGCAGCGCCAGCCTTGCATGAGTAAGATTGGCTGTGGAACCACAAAGTGTGACGTGAGACGAATAAGTCCTTCCGGGTCTGAAAAAGTTTTCCATTCACCACGATATACCTCAGGTTCGGTTCATTCGTACCGCCACACAAGTATTGGGCCTCGTGCCGATGCCTGATGTTCGCAGGTCCAAGACCATGCGCTTGGACCTTTCCCCTTTTCATTCCATGACCTGCAGTAAGTCTGCACGGCGGAGAGACGCCAGGACAAAGCAATTCACATTGATGGCCAGAGGCCTGATGAAAAAGAACGCAATACAATCTTGACGGATACATACACCATCGAGACTCTAAAGCCACGTTCTCATGTATGCATCCGCTGCCACCCGTCGCTGAGATCTGTCAACGACTCCCAATTCATGCACAAAGAATCGGTGGCAAGCGGGTGACAGACCAAAGGGATAATGAACATGAACCCAATTGTCATGCCACGCGCCGCAACGGCAAAAAAAGGAGGCTTTGGCGTATGAAAGATCTCAGAGGCTGCGCTAGATTCTCAACGGGGCCACGAAATCGAGTTGAGAACAAAGCATGCGCGGAAAGGGATTTAAGAACCCAAAGAGAGGATCTCAGAACTCCAACTTCCCGAACGCATTCCGCCATTTTCTTCTCAGTCGCGATAGACCGATTGAGAAAGCCCTGCCGTTCTGGATAGTCATACGCAACACCATCATTGACGCCAGTGTCATCATGCGCCTCCGGAACGACAAAGAAGTCCGCTCGTCTACCGCAGCGACCCGCCGCCGCCGACAGCAGTAAGTCCTGACACCTCCGAAAGTTTTAAGATCCTCATACTCACAGCCAACCAATAGATCTGGCATGAAGTTGAGAAATAACAAGATCCTCGACTCACACGTCCGGCCCAGAGCCACCGCACCAACCCGCGCTCGACGGGCGAAGGCCGCCTATGGCCCACAAAACGCAGACAATATCATCGCCGGGATTAGCCAGACCGGTCAAGGCATTCACCTGAGGTTCATTCGCGACCTCGTCAACCAGGAGACGCCTAGCGTGCACGCCGCCGACACCGCAGGTTCTATGTCCTTTTCCGGTTCGACTTCAAGCGAAGTCACAGCGACAGGCCCTCAGACGCCGGTCGCCCAAAGGTCTTACCAACCTGGTGCAGTGATGCAAGCCCCGAAGATGCTGAAGATTGGAGACCACGTACTGGGTCCCCGACTCCCGCCATTAGAGTCCAACGGGTCGGTAGTGGGTAGGGGCGAGCCGTCCGGAGCGGGAACGCCGGCGTTCCGCTTTCTTAAAGAGATCGCCTCGCGGCCGAGGGTCCCCCTGACGGCAGAAGAGGTCAAGGAGGGGATGAGGCAGGCGGAAGCACAGAGGAAGAGAGACTCGGACGCGATTCGGGAGAGAGAATGGGAGAAATTACGAAGGGAGGGTGAGTGGAAGATTCTCGCACGGGCAAAGGCCGCACACGAGCGGCTGCTCCATCCCTCGGAGACGATGTCAGACGTCTGTCCGACGGAGACACTGTCGGATGTGTGTCCAACGGAACGAGCAGAGTCATTCTCAAGGGAGAGTGAAGGATCGCGCTCGGGTTTGTGGCCCTCCGCGTCCCGTACATGACACATAACGAACATCATGACTCGCGGTTTCTCGGACGTTGTTAGACTTCTTCTTCTCTGTACTTATTCTGTGAATGAGAGCAGCATTGACATCCATTGCCGACTCACCTGCGACTCAAGATTTGTGATGCGTACCAGCAGAGGAAAGTAAGCACTGATGCGCCAGCCTTCAGCAACGCTGGGGAATAAAGGCGCGCTACGTGCTGCAGCACATTAGTACGTCATAGACATAATGGTGTGTTTCACCGATTTACGAGGATATTCGGTGGATGTGTTTCTGTGTGCACATCGTTTGAGAAGAAAAAAAGAACGTTGAGAAGGCTCGGAGGGCTGCAACGCTTATACGGACGAGAACAAAGGAACAGTTTTGCTAACAGTCTCTACTTGAATAGGGGCAAATATGGGAAAATATGAATCAGTGCTAGAAAAGTCCGGTAACATTCCCTTTTCTGTTGACCCAGCCGGCAACTGACATTGCCGAAGGTCTTTTAACCCCACGGCTCTCATGCGACGAGCTCGTTTCACACTTGATCACTCTCCTTCGACAAGCAACCGATGGTCTCTCCTCCAAAACCATGGGAGCGTAACGGCGCAGTCGCAGCTGCCGCATCACCTTCAACATCAACTGTTACAGCAGCGACACCATCCACACCAGCGCCCACACCATCGTCCGCGAACTCCCCTCTTAGCTCCACACCCACAGTCCCTACCCGACCCACCTCGTTCGCCTCCCCGAGTCCCGCCACGACCACCGCCTTCGCCTCACCCTACAACTCCGCGTCCCCTTACAGCCGCTTTGGCGCCTCCTCTTACTCGCCCTACAACTCCACCATGGGTATGTACGGTAGCGGAGGTATGGGATACGGTGGGTACGGTGGGATGAACTCCATGTACGGTGGTATGGGAATGTCTCCCTACGGGACCATGGGAGGCATGGGAATGGGTGGTATGGGTGGTATGGGCGGCATGGGCGGCATGGGGATGTACGACGGTGGGCAAATGCCGAGCGCGACGCAAGCGCTCGAATCAACAACCCAAACGACGTTCACCCTGCTCCACGGCGTCGTTCAAACTTTCACTTCACTCTCTCAGATGCTTGAATCTACCTTCTTCGCCACCCATTCTTCCTTCTTCGCCCTCGCCGGCGTCGTCGATCAGTTCGCACAACTCCGCAACGCCCTTGGCGGTGTTCTCGGTATTGTCGGTCTCCTCCGCTGGGCTCGCGACTTCCTCCTCGGCCGTGGCCCCGCAGCCGCCGCACACGACATGCGCGGCGAGTTTCATCACTTCATCAATGGGCATCCCGTACAGGGACCTTCGCCCCGCCCGCCTCGACCGAGTCGCAAGCCTCTAGTCATTTTTCTCCTAGCCATCTTCGGTATCCCTTATGCCATGCATAAACTTCTGAAGATCATGTCCCTCCGCGCGAACAGCAACAACAGAACGTACAGCTCGTAGGCGGACAGCCCGGTGCTCTTCCCCCACTCGACCCCTCGCAGCTCACGTTCGCGCGCGCGATATATCCGTTTGCGGCGAGTGGGCCCGCGGAGCTCAGTTTGAAGGAGAACGAGATTGTGGCGATCATGGGTAAGATGGATGTCGCGCGGGGCGTGGAGGTGGATCCGAGGATGGAGGTGGAGAGTGAGTGGTGGAGGGGACGAACGAGAGAGGGGAGGGAGGGATGGTTTCCGAGCAAGTGGGTCGAGGTGTTGGAGAGGAAGGTTCCCACTGATACGAGCAAAAAGGTGGAGGAGACGAAGACGGTCGACTGAGATTGTTGCTCCGGTGTATCTTTCATTTTGTCCATCTTGCTCTCTTATATCTACGTCCGTTTGTCCATCGTCGTTACTCTTGCCTGTACTACGCTGTCCCGCGTATTGTAAATACCCTTTCTTCAACATTGTGAGCGGCTCGTTTTCCATTCATGTTCGACATTGAAGCAGGTTCAAGCATGCTCAGATCGATACAACCGAATAAAACAACGTTACACCAACACCAACAGATGGGAAGTACAAAACACTGGTCCATATAACTCCAAGTAGCAATCGCTATTACTCGCTATAGATCCAACACGAAGAGAACATCGGACACTTCGAAAAAGAACTTCGACAAATCACACGGTGCCCTCGGTATTGTATATGATATACCTGCGGCGTGAATGTGCATCAATAAAAAGTCCCAAACAAGTCCGGCGTGTTAGGGGTAAGGAGGCATACCAGGAGTGAAGGACTCCAGGGATCCAGCCGAGTACCCAGAGCACGATATTGATGAGGATATCTAGACGGAGGTAGGTCGTTTAGAGAATTCGGAAGAGTTGCAGGTCATACGGACTCACCAGCAGTACAACCCCGTTCTTATCACGATTGAATAGAATGTCAAAGAATAAAGGCTTGATACTTTGGAAATGAGACAATATGTTGAACGCACTCATAAAAACCGGTAGGGGTGGGATGAATCTGCGCGCAACGGTCAAGACCGGTCAATTGGATACTTTCAAGTTGGAGCGTAGATAAACAAAGACGTACACGGCAATGATATAGAGGATAACATTGCTCACAGGAGAGACAGTGTCGGAGGGCATATTGATTCAAATGTTCAGAGGAATCGACTTGAAAGGAGGATCCAGGATTAGAGGAGGCCCTCTATAGTGGACAGCGCATGTCGAAACTCCATTTCGGTGGATAACGGATGCAGGGGTACCTGGACTGGAATGCACCGACGTCATTCTTCGCCGACGTGAAATGAATCGCGTAATGCACGTGAGCGTCTCGCCTGCCCGGAACCAGCTGGAACCAATTGGATGGCGCGGTAAGCCAGTGCCTGGGTGGCTCGCTTAATCATGACTTGCCAAGATGAAGCATCAAGTTCAACTCGTTCTCGCTGACTCCAGCCGCCAGTGTCTGCTCATCGGAAGTACGCACACACGCAACCGTTATATTTCCATGCATATCGCTGTCTATCTCTGCAATAGTCAGCTGAGCAGCCTTTCCAGACAAGAAATCCTTCTTGCCAGACGATCATCCGCTGATCCCCACCTAACAAGCTGGGGCCCTCTAGTACACTAGTACGTACTGCCGCCGCCTCTTTTCGTCTCCAACAAGACAGCTCCGTCCTATCTCACTATCTCCCATCATGAATACCGCACCATCGCTCAAATCATGGAAAAAAGAAATTTCCAGAGTCAGATGGGTCGTGATACGCCCAGTGAATTTCACCTCCGACCTAGCGCCCGAGCCATCGCTTCAACATGACATTCTTCCTGTTGTTGTAGGTCCTTGTTCTTTTTCTCCGCCGCTTCGTCATTGGCTCGCGCTAGGGTCCGTAATTCCGGAGTGTCGTATGGAAGTTTCCTGGTCCCACCTCGTGCTGACTCGGGGAAAGAACAAAAATATTTTTGCCGTGGGCCATCTTGGCTGGAATGTGGCTCGTAGTTCTGCACTCTCGCGTATAAAAAGGGCACTGGTTTCCCTTTTTTCCTTCACCAGGCTCTCCCTCTTACTCCCATCATCCCCCTCATGGATCTTCAGGTGCGACGAAGCGCGACTGTCCTCGTTGGCATCGAGCTCACCGTCGCCCTCCTTCTACATGTCAATCCAATGTCGTCAAACGGCTGTGGCCCACCTCTCTCGTGCGTGGATCGTCTTCAACGTTACCGCTGACGGTGCGGAAGAACGCACCGCCGCTGTCCACAATGTTGGATAGCGTCTTCTGTGACAGGTCCTACCTTGCCCTCGACGTCTATCAATTGAGACTGGTGAGTGGCCCACGTTATGATAATTTGACCGACACTGACACTCCCTTCCTCCCCTCCTTCCTATCATCGAAGACACCAGGCATCCTCCCTTGTCGGGACTATCATCAATGGTAAGGTCATCAAGCCTCTTCATCGTGGATACCGCTGACCTCCCACCTTTGCTCGATAGGCACAACCTATGGCCATATACAAACGGATGACCTGGTGTTCACGTCGCCCCGACTTCATCAGTCAGATGGTGAGTATCGAACCAAAATAATCATCACTTGCCTTGCCGCCAGATTCATACAAAGGTATGTGCTTCATAGCCATCATATGATTCGTTGACCATAGTTGTACGATCTTCAACAGACCCGCACCGTCCATGGACAAACACAACAACATATATAGGTAAGTTCTTCGTCGCCGAGGTCGTGGACTGTGGTGTCTGATGAGAGCGCCAGGACCATAAATACACCATACAACGAGGGAATATGAACAAGGGACACCGAGGAAAGATGAAATTGAGGGATACAAAGAGAATGATGACGCAGCCGCGTCGGTGTCTAAAAAGGCAGTGTCTACAAAGGTACGTCGACCATCCTTCCCTTTGACATCTCTAACCCGCCATGACAGACACGCGTTCCAATCCAAATAAAACAAAACAAAAAAATGGTTCGTCTCACTCAAATTGTATTCTGCATCCGCTGACGCGTCTTCGCACAGA